>JABUQX010001436.1:10000-27500 GCA_015478945.1 Trachelipus rathkii
AGTTATAATTAGTAGCAAATTTTTCATGAAACTCGTTACCAATGGCATGTCACTGAACGTAATTAATATAAGATTATTAATGTTGAGTGCTATGAAATTAAGCAGCAATTTCAGTATTAATACTAAAAAATAAATTATGGACAGATCAGTAATCAAGATCTTACAATAAGACAAAAAGGTAATTAATTAATCTTTAATTAGAGGTAATAAATCTTTTTTAATTAATTTTTTTTAATTAATCTTTTAATTAATCTTTTTTAATTAATTTTTTTAATTAATCTTTTAATTAATCTTTTTTAATTAATCTTTTAATTAACCTTTTTAATTAACCTTTTAATTAGTCTTTTTTATTCTTTTTTTAAATTGCCTCGAGAACGATTCATTATGCCTAAAAAGCATATCCTTTCTTCACGTTAGAGCAATGAAAAATGTTCTTGTATCCTTGTTTGCATTCATGAATAACAGACAATATTTTAAAGCTTATGCTATCAATTTCATCAGAATGGATTCAAGGTTATTTTTCCTCGGAATAGAACTCCTCTTAAAGGTTTTTGCTCAAAATTCGTACGAGTAATTTATAAAGTTTGAGGCTTGCCTTTAAAAGGAAGATTTAATTAAAGTTTTGTTCATTTAATATTTTAGGATTCTCGGAATGAGTATGATATCTCCAAGCTTTAGCCATTTTCACTAATCCTCTTTGCTCTTCTGCTCAATCTCAGCCAGATCTAAAAATTAAGGTAGACTCTTTCAACCAGATCTAAAGTAGACTCCTTCAACCAGATCTAAACTAGACAATTTCAACCAGATCTAAAGTAGACTCCTTCAACCAGATCTTAACTAGACTATTTCAACCAGATCTAGACTCCTTCAACCAGATCTAAACTAGACTATTTAAACCAGATCTAAAGTAGACTCCTTCAACCAGATCTAAACTAGACTATTTCAACCCGATCTAAAGTAGATTCCTTCAACCAGATCTAAACTAGACTATTTCAACCAGATCTAAAGTAGACTCCTTCAACCAGATCTAAACTAGACTATTTCAACCAGATCTAAAGTAGACTCCTTCAACCAGATCTAAACTAGACTATTTCAACCAGATCTAAGTATACTCCTTCCCCTTTTCTAAAATTTAGACCTCGTGTAGCATCTAAAGCTTATTCCTTTCCCTCTCCCAAAATTTTAAAATCTAGTCCAATATTCAAAGATATTTGTCGTCTTCCTCCTTACTTCTGAAAATTCAACCCTCATTCACTCAGACCTAAAATTTGTGAAATAAAATGATTTTAAATTAAAAAATATATATATTTTGCATATAAAAAAATGGGAAAGAAATTCAATATTAAATATAATTGAATAATATGATGTGACGAGGATTATTACAGTGACACTAATTGTTACAACAACACACGGCATAATGATTTAATATAAGATTATTAAACATGTAATTTCTAAGTTGGTGTGAAAATTTGAACTCCTCTATGCAGTGAATTTCTTTATTAAATTAAAACCATTATAATAATAAATAATACACTCGCAAAACGCTGCAATTAATTTTGAGAGATTTATACCCTGCTTTCGCGTACTTTACCTTTTCTCAGCTACTCAACTCCACCGTAACCTTGCTTTCTATTTCTTCGCAAACACGGTAATATAAAGTATTTCAAAATGGCTAAATATTTCAAAAATGAAGTTCGGACAATAATCGTCACTAATAAGAAACACCCTGACACAACGATGGTAAACTTAATCATAAAAAAAATGAGTAAGTAACACTTCAATAACAAATTCCCTTAACTCCATCCTCGTAACATCTTCCAAATCGACTTTAAAATATCCCGGCTTGTCTTTTTACATTTATTCTTCTCAACTTCCTCATCCAATTTTAACGCTCACTCCCTGCTTTGAATTACACTATTCACTTTCTAACCAGTATTTTATTAAAATATTCAGTAATGAATAACGAAATCTTTATCAATTTTAGTTTTAACTTTCAAAATAAATATTCAGTCCCAGTTTGGGGAATTGATGATCTTAAATCGTTTCACGGGAGAACTTCGATCCATGAACGTGTACAACCATTTGTACTCAAAAATCACAAACTTTTTACTTTGTAAAGACACTTAAACGTATTTTGATTTCACCACACCAAGTTTCCGTGACTCTCACTCTCCCTTGACAACGAGAAATGGGGCATTTTTCTAGATCCGCGCACGCCGTTCTTAGTTAGTTGGTTGATACAATATCAATCCTCCATATAACTCCCCATTCCTACGACACACAATCTTTAAAATAAAAAAAAATTCAGCCCCACACCTTCTACCTTACTCCTTCCTTCCAGTTGGCGGCATCTCCTTCGTGCTTCGCGTCCTGTATTCTATACTCTATAACCCTCCTATTAGGTTTTGGCATGGTCCGGCTACCGATTCCTTCGCATATATAGATAAACGTGCCGTGTACAGATCCTCTCGGTTTCTGAGCCCTCCCCATGTTCTTTGCTTTGCACGGTCCAAATCATCATAGCGTCCGCGGACTTCACCTACTTCCAAAGCTCTCTATAAATAGATCTTGGCCAGATTCTGAACCCTTCAGGGCTTAGTCACTTGTATCTGACTTCTCCTACTTCCTCCACCTGATCTTCCTCGTGGTGTCTCAAAGTCTGTGTCTTGGTTCTCAGCAGATACTACCTGGTTTTCAATTGAACCCACTATCTCGTCTAAATCTAATTCCATTTTCCTTTTTACTCTCGTCGCTGACTCTACTCCGAGCGTGTAACTATTTTTGGGAACCCTATGATCTCTCAAAATGCCTTTACAATGTCATATCACTCTCCGGGTCAATATCTCTATCCTTACCTCGCTCGAAACAATCTGTTGTTCACTTCGCTAATCCACAGTGTGACAAGTATCATGCTGACATCTCGTTTTGGATGCCTTTAATTTCTCAACCTGGTCTCTGTCTCACCGACACACTGTCTTTTACCAGTGACTCCGCTGTAATGCTATTTTTACAATCTCCATGCTTCCTTTGATTTTTGCTCCTTGTTTCTTTTTGTGTTTTGTCTCCTGTGTTACTTGTCCGACCCATGGTACATGGACTATGCTTTCTATTAAATGTCTCTCATCCATCTTGCTTTGTACACAGTTGGGTAATGACCCAATCACCTTTCCACCGTTACTGTTAACAAACTCTCTGCCTCCCGGATTCATCATCCACTGTCCTGCTTAACGGGGGCCCTGTTTATCTATCCCTGTTCTGTGGCTGGGCTCCGACAGTCCCGGCTTGATGGCGGGCAAGTTCGTTTCCCGAAACCGTTGTTTTCCTTTTCTTTTTTAACTCCTCTACTTCTTCCCTCATTGGACAGAACACGCAGTCCCCAATCTCGTCACACAAGAAGCATTTCCTTTCCAACACTCTTTGAATCTCTTGTCCCTGTTCGTTGTGTTTTCATTCCTACGTTGAGAAATCTGTCCTCTATTTGTTGGGCAATCCATCAGCCTATGCTCACCTTCCAAAGCAAGCACAGCATTAAACGCCAGCAGTCCACGTTTATGTGCCCAACTGCGTCCATGATGGCACCTTACCTTGATCCACTATTCGGTCACCAGACCTTTCTATCATATTCCCCTTGCGGTCCACTATTACGTTGGTTGCGGTTGTCCATAATTGCACCCTGTCTGCCATAACGTCCTTCTCACTGCTTTCTGAGAGATGGCTGCCATATTGGATTGTTCAAGCTTCTGTTCCGGCAGTGCTCATCAAGCTATCTCTCACGACCAGTCTACATATCCTCGCATTCCCCTCAGACTTTCCTTTTCGCCTCCTGCCCCCGTAACTTGAATCGCTCTTGCTATTTTCATTGGCGCAGGGCAGGTGTCTTATAAAATTGTTTTTTTCAATGTCTCCTTGTTTCTTCAATGTTCTTCGTTTGTTGGCAGCTCATAGGTTGTCTGCATTACGTAATGCAAAATCAGCGATTTCTCTTTCCTCTCATCTCCATTCTCCAGAATCCTTCTGGAGATCATGACCTCACTATCCTCTTCCCCCTGGCACCGAGGTTTCTCAACCTTCTCGTAACTTGTGTACTACCCGTGACATTTTCTACCCTTAGCACCTGTACCATGCTGCAAATACACTCCTATATGTTCCACTTCCAAAAAGTTCCTTAATTTTACCACCCATCTTTTTTGTCACGCCCAAGCTGTTCCTTCGCATAGCGCTCGAAGTCTTCAATGAAGGCATCGAACGTTTGAACTTTTTTTTCACCATATTTCAATGGTTTCACCGCCTTAATATTTGCCCTGCTGTAAGTCCTCATCACTTCTAGCAGTTCACCTGCCAAAATAATGAGCACCCTGTTCACAGCCAAGTTTGACTCCATTCCTGATTTCTCTAGTTCCACTAGCCTTTTCAAGCATAACTGTCTTTCTTTTGCCACTTCGCTTTCAACCTCCGACTCCACTTCCGATGCCGTGCTCTCATCACATGTATACTTCCTTACCGGTTGTTTCCTCCTTCTATTCTTCCTCTTCCTCCTTCTTGTTTCGTCACTTTCGTTATCCACTTCAGTCCTCCTTTCAAAAATTTCATCTTCTGTTTCATCATTAATCTCATTTCTATGCCGAAGTGAGTATTGCCGCTTAGATTTAGTTTTACCAGATCCTTTTTTCTCATGTGAACCTTGATCCTTATTCACTTTATATTCCTCCTCTTATCCAGTTATCTATCACCGGTTTTCTCCTTCGAGCCTCCGAACCTGTACAAGTTCTCATGTATTGCCGTCACTTTCAACATCCAGATTCTCCGGCCTCTCTATCAAGGCCCTGGAGTCCATCCAGATATCCAATACCTTGGAACCTCCCACAAGCCTCGTCCTTCTTAACCATCTTCTTCAGTTCCCCATCATTGATGCACCAGTACTATTCGCTTTTTAACCAGGTCAAACGTATAAAAAAATCGACAAAATTCTAGTATAAATAAAAAAAATTTTATCACCTGTCGTGTGTGTGTGCACGTATGCCGAAAGTGTTCTTCCCACACCCAAGTATCCTTTTCAGGCAAAAAAAAAATTTAATCAAAAAAAATTCTCAGTACCAAATCACTTGCCCAACCTCGACCAAACGGAGACGGGCCACACGAAGAGACACCAAAGAATTATAGGTCTCAAAAAGGGAACAGGAATAACGGCAACAAAATTTTTTTTATTCCAAAAAAAAATTATCATCACCTGCCTCACTGTGACCCAATCACTTCTCTGTTACAATCCCCAAATTAACCAGGCCAACTGTCGAACAGTATAACCGGATGCGTATACAATGTAATCACACTGCGGACGTATTACAATAAAAGATCACCGTACCCTCCACCTTATTGACTGGTCATCTGATACTTATATTAAATTGTCTAAGGGAATTCAATGTTTAGGAAATAAATAACAAATGAACTCCCTTTAGTTCCGTGAAGTGGGGAATCACAACTCACGGTTTAACCCTTCCCAATTCCAGGCTGAACGGTGGGGAGTACACTCAAGTATTCCTGCCCATCAGCCTGAGTGGGAGTAACTCAGTCCCTCCCATCAGGTGAAGGTGGGGGAGTTCACTCAAGTACACTCCAGATCCAGGTGAAGGTGGGAGTACACTCATACCCTCCCAATCCAGGTGAAAGCGGTCCAGGTAATTCGGGTTAGGCTCACACTCCAGATGAAAGCCCAGTATAATTCCTTAGTTGATGCCAGTTTGCGTTAAACCCGCTATAAATCCTTCCGGGTTGGGGCCAGGTTTTAATTAAATAAATCCTTCCGGGTTGGGGGCCAGGTTTCAGTTTAATAAATCCCTCCGGGTTGGGGCCAGGTTTTAGTTAATAAATCCTTCCGGGCTTGGGCCAGGTTTCAGTTAAATAAATCCTGCCCGGGTTTGGGGGCCGAGGTTCAGTTAAAACAAATCCCTTCCGGGTTGCGGCAGGTTTCATTAATAAATCCTTTCCGGGTTGGGGCCAGGTTTTCAAGCAAAACCCAATATAAATCCTTCCGGGTTGGGGACCAGGTATCAGTTAAAACCCGATATAAATCTGTCCGGGTTGGGCCAGTTATCAGTTAAACCCGAAATAATCACTTTCCGCGTTGGGGCCAGTTGTTTCAGTTAACCGATAATAAATCCGTCCCGGGTTGGGGCCAGTTATTCAGTTTGGTTTCAGTAGGTTCTCGTTGGCTCCCAGGTGTTGGTTCCCTTGAAATAGAGAACCATCCATCGAATTATATACATAAGTATCAGTAACAATAATAATAATCATAAATTAAGATTAATAATAATAAAAATCAATAATAATATAATAATATAATAATAATAATAATTTAATCAATAATAATAATTATAATAATAATAATAATAATTATATTAATAATAATAATGAAAATGATAATGATAATATAATGTAATGACTAAATGATAGATGTAATGATAATGAATAATATAATGATAATGATAATGATGCATGATCATAATAAATAATAATAATAATACTCTAATATAATAATTATAATAATAATAAATATAATAAGAATATGATAATGATAATGATAATGGATAATGATAGATGATAATGATAATGATATAATAATAATACTAATAATATATAATAATATAAAATAATCAAATAATAATAATAATAATAATATTAATAATTACACTTTCCACACCTTGTTCATACACTATTCATAACTCCACGTCTTTTAACCTCCTTTCGTACTTTTAACCTTTCTCCATATCTCAACTCCACCGTAACCTTGCTTTCTATTTCTTCGCAAACACGGTAATCCAGGTTACCTTCCATAAATATTTACAAAAATGAACCAGTATCATACCAATAATCGTCACTAATAAGAAACACCCTGACACAAACCGATGGTAACTATAATCATAAAAATTGTAACGAACAACTTCCAATAACAATTCCTTAAATCCATCCTCGTACCATACTCCTAAATCTACTATTAAATATACCACGGCTTGTCTTATACATTTTCCTTCTCCAACTCACTCAATCCTAATTTTCAACGGCACTTTCTGCTTTGGATTTCACTATCCCCTTTCTAACCCACGTTTTTTATAAATATTCAGTCATGAATAACCGAATCTCCAAATTTTAGTGTTTAACTTTTCCAAAATAAAAGTTAACTTACCCAGTTGGGAATTGATGATCTAAACTTTTACTCCACGGAACTTAGATCCAATGAGTTTAACAAACGCGTGTACTCCAAAAATCACTTAAATTTTTACTTGTTTTAAAGACACTAAGACGCTTTGTTTCAACACAGTTTTCCGGGGGACTTCTCACTCTTCCTGACAACGAGAGATTAGGGCATTTTTCTAGATCGCGCACGCCGTTCTTAGTTAGTTGGTTGATACAATATCAATCCTCCATAATTAATATATATATATTATTATATTTATATATATAATATATTAATATTTATATTATTATATATATATATATATATATATTATAATTTATATAATATATATATATATTATTATATAAATATATATATATATATATATTATATATATATTATATATATAATATATAATTATTTATAATATTATAATATATAAATATATATATATATATTATACTATATATATATATATATATATATATATATATGATATATTAATATATATTATATGTATTTATATATATATATTTATTATATAATTATCTTATTACTATATATATATATCTTATATTATATATATATATATTATATATACATATATATATTATATATATGATTATATATATTATATATTAATATATATATATAAATATAAAAATAAAAATATATATATCTTATATATATATATATAAATTTTATATATATTAGTATATATATTTATATATATATAATTATATTTATTATATATATATATATTATATTATATTATAATATACCATATTATATTATTATATATATATATATATATATATCTATTATATTATATATTATATATAGTATATATATATATATATATATATATATTTCTTTTTATATTATACTATATTATTTATATATATATATATATATATATATAATATTATTATTATATATTAATATACTATATATATATATATATATATTCTATTTATTATATATTTATAATATAAATATATATTATAATATAATACTATATATATATATATATATGATATATATATAATATATATATATATATTATATAGTATTATATTAAATTAGGCCGTAGAGAGTGGGGGAGAGGGTTCAAACCCCTCCCGCATTTATTAGCTGTGATAATTTTTTGATTGCTTGCGCTCTCAGATTAAAATTTTACGATGCATAAAATCATAATTAATCCCAAAGCAAATTAAGAAGTATACATTAATTGAAAGTGGGAATCTTATTTGTGATCAGTGAAGATTTCCTAGGTTAAGTTGCTGGTGAAATACTAATAATAATTAATAGAATACTGGTAATACTACGAACGTTGAAATAAATAGCGAAATTCAGATTTCTTCATTGCCGTTTCATCCATCAGAAAACTTTATTGGACAGCGAATGCAACTAGGTACTATTTTAGATTGCCGAGGCTGCTACTATTTTAACAGAAAAAAATATAAAAAATTACGATGGATCATTACAATCTATAGAAATTTTTTTAAAATTTTCGAAGCTTTGGAGGAGCTTGAATGGATCAGATATAAAACTTTTTAAAAAAAAACTCGGATGTTTCAAAATGTATGATCGAAAGCATGATTGTTATAAATTTTTTATGACTTCATCTTTATTCTCCTTCAACCATCCATTGTGTACTACATTTCAGTCTCCATAATTTGTAACAGCAACTGCTCTTAATTATATTGAAATTGAGATGTTTGTTTTGAAAGATTTTCAGGCAAATATTGATGAAACAATTTCAAATACTTTGAAAGTTGCAACAGAACTTCTGATTTCTGTTAATGAAGAAATGAGAATGCCTCACGTGAGAATCAATGTAAAATGAAAAGTCATAGGAGGGCAATTACAATTTCTTTTTGTGATGATTTTCGAAACGAGCTAGAGAGCATATTCTTGAACCATAGATTCTTTACTAATCTTTTTAAAGTCACTCATTCTATAGATATCTATTAAAAACTTTTGCAAATAAATTTGATTTGAACATTCACATATTGCGAATGTTAGGATTTAAATTACCTCACTCAAAACGTAGCATTCCATAAAACTATTTCTCTACTATGAAAAGCAGGGGGGCCTTTTGGGGAAAAAAAAACATCAAAATTGTTTTTTTGTTTTTTCCCCAATTTACGGCGAGAAGAAAGCTAACAGAACTGGTTTAATAGTGTTCATCATAGCTACACAAAATGAAACGAGAGATGGCCCTTAATATTATCTTTACAATATATAGACCCATCCTTTTAAAATCCAACCGTACTCATCGTGGTGAAGAGTGTACTGTTTGGAGAAATACTAAACAGGCTAACGGTGTGGTAGATCCCTATAGAACAATCTAAAATGTGTGTAAATAATTATGTCTTTGCCTTCTACTAGATCATTAGAAAATAATGTATTAATCAATTTTTATTATTAAAACATTACTTTTAAAGATGCTAATATATGAAAAAATAAAAATAGCGCCAATTTTCAAATCCATAACATTTGTCTAATGGACCTAATAATCAATTTATTGCGATACCAACTGATTTTCACCGATTTTATGAAACTTGCCTGAATGTTTGACGAATTTGATCTATAGAAAGACAAATAAAAGAACAATGTAAAAACTTAAAACTGAAAAATGTTAGGAGTATTATTAATAATATGTATGTATGTATATATTTATATTATTAAATATATATATAAATATAATAATGTATATGTATATATATATTATAGTATATATATTTTATATATATATGTTATATATATTATAATATATTATATATATATATATATATATTATATATATATATATAATATTATATAATATATATATATATATATATATTAAATATCAATATATAATTATATTATATATTATATATATATATATTTATTATATTATTATATTATATATATATATATATATTATATATATATATATATATATTATATTATATAATATTATATTATATAATATATTTGTATGTATATATATGTATGTAAATATATATACTATGTATATATTTTATATAATATATTTATATATATATATACTATAATATTAATATATAATATATATATATAATATTATATATATATATTATATATATTATATATATATAATATATATATTATATATATTATATATATATATAATATAATAATATATATATCATATTTTTATATATATATACTATAATAATCATAGTATATATAATATATTAAGGCTTAATTCCTGCTTCTTTATTTAAAAGTTTTTATAAGCTTTTATAATGCGAGTGAAGTTGAAGCAATATTTTTATATAAATCTTGAAGTCGGGGGGTACGGAATCCTTAGTTAAATGTTTATTTGTCATGAATTCAGTTACCACTTAAACCTCAATTATAAATTGTTATTTCCTATAACGATCTAGCCAAAAAAAAAAAATCTAAAAAATGGAGAAGCAATTACACCTGTCCTCTAGACAAATAGACATGATACTTATATATTAATATATATATATATATATATTATATTATATATATATATATATATAATATTATTATATATATTTATATTATATTAGTATATATATATTATAATATATATATATATATATACATATTTATATATCTAATATATATTATATATATTTATATATATAATATATATATATATATATATATATATTATATATATGATTATATATAATTATATAATATATTACAAATACATATGTATAATATATATATATAATATATATATTACTATTATATACTATTATTATATGATATATATATTATATATATATATATATAGTATATATATATATATATCTTAATATATTATATTATATCATATAATATATATATATATATATGGAACAAAACTTTTATTTATATTTGTTGGTTGCAATTCTTTTACAACTTCTTTCAAACTTTTATTTCCTTACGTTTTTTTAACCGTTTTTCTTCGCTTGAATAGTTATTATTTTGTTTATTTATTGTTGCCTTTCATAGTTTTCCAAATCCGCAAAGGTTTCTTTCGATATTACTTTAAGGAAAGGCATTTCGCTCAGACATGATGGATGCTTTGCTTCATGTTGCACACAGAAAAGATCTCCTTTTTGAGCGGAAAAACACATACACTCGTTGTTAGTGTCATTTTCATTCAATAGCATAGAGTCATATAAGTCTTGCTTCGATGTGACAAGTGTTGCCATTTTCCTTCATAATTTCCGAGACAGTTATTTATGGGAAATATATTTTATTTTATTTTTAGAGAATAATGGAGAAGTTTGAGGTTAGTCTGGCATTGTTTTGGAGATTTTTATTCTTGGAGAATTTCTAGAAGAATTTTTCCTATTTTCTCAGGAAATTTAATTTTCCTTATTTCTTGTTATTTGTCTGACACTTAAGATTTTATATTTTATATTATTGTTCTTTCTTATGAAGAAAAGACATATCTTCTTACTCACAATTATTAGTCTCAAAATATATATTTTCTTGTAATTTGAGCAAACTTTGTGGAATGATTTGCTTTAATGGCTTTTAGAGTTTCATGTTCTCTTTAATATCAATAAAAGCAGAGTTAATTTATTGTTAAAGAAAGCTGATTGCAATCTTTACCATTCCCTCTGAAGCGCAATTTTGTGGTTATTCTTCTAATATGATGTTACTAAAATGATTATTATCATAGTCATTCAAAGATTCATAGGACCACATATTTGATATTTGTATTTATTACACACATATAAATGCAGTAATTAATTTAATAGTATAAATACAGTGCTTGGATTTCAGTTATTCCTCGCCTAATACTTTAAAATGTTCTAATTATGAAATATAGAACGTGTGTTCTATTTTAATTCATTCGTTTGCTTGTTCGTTCTTTCTTTATGATTTCATAAAATCTCGCTAAAGGTTTTGAGTATGAGCAAAAAAGACACTTCACTTTATAGTTATATATAAAGGCAAGAATGAGCAATGAACTATTATATAGCTTTGCAATGAGGGAGGATGGCCTTGAAAAATTGCCTCTGGGGATGAGGCATTAAGTTATTCAATACAAAAATAATGACACAGAAATCAAAACTAAAAACAAATAATTATACGGGGCACGGAAAATTAATTTTATATTTTTTCCCTTACAGACACACCACACACACACCACACACACACACACACACACCACACACACACACACACCACACCAACAACACACCAACACAAACCACACACAAACACAACACACACACAACACACCCACACCACACACACACACATCACACACACCTACACACGCACGCACAACACACATACACAACCCACACCCAGATATATATATAATCATATTATATATATAAGATATTATATATAGTATATATATTATATATATTATTATTATATATATTCTATATATATTTATTTAATATTATTATACTTATATATATTTATATATATATTATATATCATATTTATATATTAATTATATGTATATATATATTATTATATAAGATATATACTCATATTATATATATCTATATATATATTATATTATAAAATATGATATTTATTATTATATATTATTTATTAATAATATGTATTTATATATATATAATATATATATATTTATATACTATATAATATATATATATATATATATATATATATATATATATATATATATACTATTATATATATATATATATATGCTATATATATTTATAATATATATATATATATAATATATATATATATATATACTATATATATATTAAATATATATACTATATATATATTTTATATGATATATACTATGATATATATAATATAGCTGGGTTGAAACTTTTGTGGCATAACAAACATGAGTCAAATTTGGTGCTTCCTTGGCTTCCCCCTGTAGTGGGACAAAAAAATCATTTTGCATTTACTCAATGTCTAGTGGGCCCACTTTAGTGTTTTTAAAGGGTTTGACATCTGTTTTTTATATTTTTAAGTTTATGAATTTAACATATGCTTTGTTCTTCAAAATTTGGTTTAATACTATTGAGAGGTATTTCTGTCTCATTTCAGATTCCAGACTATTCAAACGTTTTTACGATAATCTGTGGATGCCAGTGTTTATTACTTTATTGCAGCGTTACATTGGCATGTCGCAACAAGACTAAACGACAGGCATGCAATATTCGGTTATCCACAACAACCTTGTCGAAAATCAGCTACCCCTGGCTGAGGATGTTTTTAGAGCTTACAAGTTCATCAAGTAGTCACACAACAGTGCACGTGTTACTCATCTAGCCAAGTTAGTGGGCAACAGAAGTAAAGGTATATACATTAAAGCAGGCATTCCAACAATGGAATTTGAAAGTGTTATAGTGAGTGAAGAGACTAATAGTGAATGTCAATGATTTGATGAAATATTCAAGAAATAAACAATCTTCTCTTACAACCAACGATAAAAAAAATCATTTCTCGTCTCTTCGACATTAGCGCGAATGACAAGTGCTGTTCTAATGGATAGATTGAAACGTAATCAATGTCATGTCCCAATTGGAAAGAAAATCCCTGTGTTATTGGACATGGCAATTTTGGCTTGTTCAAACAACTTCAAGACCATTGATATGGGGAAGGTGGACAAGGAAAGAACAGAGAGAAACATGAAACTTCAGGAAGGGAAAAGAAACGTTTGACATTTGAAAGTAAGATGAACACAAGAATACGCAAAAAATGTGTAATGTTCAGTTGATTATCAGGACAGTGAGAGTGATTAGGGCTAGAAGAATCCTTGTTCCTTAGATTAGGAATCAGGAAGAAAGAAATTAGCAATGTCCCTCAAAATAGAAACCAGTATCCCGAGTTGTGTAAAGCATTAGAGAGGACAAATGTGAGCAACAGAGATGCATGTCTCATAGTTAATGCTGCCCTCAAGGACTCGACTTCTGTCACAAAAAACCGTTTGTTGATCAAGAAAAGTTGAATTATAATTTCGAACTGGAGAGACAACAGTAGAGAGCATTTTGCTGCAACACAGAGGTAATGGTCTGCACTTGGGTTTTCGATGGAAAACAATAGATAACACTGTGTCATTTATGGCAGGTGGGGCGTAGAAAGTTAGAGGCAGACATTACGTAGCTAGTGTCATTTGTCCAGATGCATGTTACATACGAGGGTACGTTAGCTAACTCAGGAAGATCTCTAAATGTATTTAATGACAATTATGGGTATTTGAACGAAACAAGATCAACACGAGAACTTTAGAGCAAGTGATTTGCGGAGGAAAAACTCCTGATGCAATACGGGTAACAAGAATGAATAATAACTGTTGAAGTGTACTTTTAAAGACCACTTCAATAGGCTCATATGCCATGTATGCATTTTAATGACTGCTCTCAGGAAGTATATTTAGTGTTGTTGATGGAAGACAACTGGCCCATCTCACATGGAGGACCTATAACCAAACTGCTGCTCATTTGTCCTCACACCAACCCATCACGTACTTTCAACCAAATTCCAGGCTCTGTTAGTTGATGTTCTGAAAACAGTTACGAAAATCTAAGTTCTGGACAGCTGTATTTACTAAAATCTGTTTATTAATTCAGCAAGGGACAAAATGCAGATCATAAAAATATGCGGTATTTGAAAACTGCACGCCGGGTTGCCCTTAACATGCAAGGTGGCTAACTAAAGCTAACAGACTGCTTCGATTGAACGTTTCAACAGAATCCGCATCTGATGATCTGAGACGTTTGGTTTACGATTCGGATAACTTCTATGCCACAAATTCGGTTCTATATCCGCTCCCATCCTTCTGTCAAGATGGTGCAAAGAATTTTCACTTGTAGGTATCACCAGTATCAAAAACTTTCATCCTGAGGATCAGAAACATCATTTCTCCAGGCTCCTAAAACAACTCCTTTTGTATTCAGAAAACTTGTTGCGACTAGCTGGGTGAATGCGCATGAACGGGAACAATAAGAAATTTTCCTGTCAACAAATTGCTTCAAGCAAGAAAGAAAAAAAATTTCCTCACACCAATGTAGCAAGTTCGCTGCTTTGATAAAAGGCAACTAAACGTCAATCTCCAACGCCACTTCCCTACATGAACTGATAGACTGGCGGAGTACTCCTTCACCCCCCACCCTTCTTGATGATATTAAGTGATGTATTCTTGCATTAGGGAAATCAACAAATTTACCTAACCAAAGTATCCGTGTCATTCAGTCGATGTTGAAAGAAATGTCAAAGATGTTTCCGCTGTTTCTAGTAGGGTCGTTGGTCATACATCTCGACATGGTGCAATAAACTACAAACACCCAAACATTCTCGAAATCGAAATACCTTCAGTTAAAGACAAAATCTGGAAATTTTCTATCGAGCTTTATGTACTATGGCAGGTTGTTAGCATGTAAAGATGTCCTAAGGCATATTTTAAGCGATACTGTTTATCTGGCTCTATATTATATATTTTTGTTTTTTAAATAAAAAGATTCAAGTCTAAAGTTGGGGGTTTGAAACAAATCTTGAAGAACTATTACTTTTCAACACATTTCAGTTTGTATCTGAAGTGAGCACCAAAATAAAGTTGTCAATTCAAATGCTAGCACTACAACTTTTGTATGTTTTTAAACCAGTTAATATATATATATATATATATATTATAATATATATATATATATTTATATATAATATATATATATTATATACTTATATTATATATATATATATATATATTAATATCTATATAATATATAATATATATATCTTATATATATATTATATATAATTATATTATACTATATAATTTATATATTTTATAATTATATATTTATATATAATAATTATATATATATATTTAAATATACTAGGTATTATATATATATATAATATATCTATATAATATATATATATATTATAATACTATTATTATATATATATACTATATTATTATTCTAATATTATTAGTTATATTTGTAATATTATATTTTATAATATTATATATATATATTATATATTATATATATTATATATATATTATATATATATATAGATATTACTATATACTATTTATATATTAATTCCATTGCATCAATGAGCAAAACCCTTCGCCTTTCCCCATCGTAATATACCAAATAACACAAAAAAGTCTTATGCTACCTTAAAGTAAATCACCCAAAAATCCCTTTTTGGAGTTAGTGAAATGTTGTTTAATTAATCTTATTTCCTTGGGGTCAGTAACAGTTCAGATATATTTAGATATATTTAGATAGAAGTGCTTATGGATTAGTAATTATTCTTTACGAACGAAACATTGAATTGAAAGAAAATATCCTCAGTATTCTTTAAAGACGACATAAATGTTTATTTTCTTTTAAAATCGACATATTTCTTTCTGATTAAATATGTTGACATACTGTGGGTGGGGAGAAGACTTATTTTTATATTCATTCACCTAATTGAGTATTTGCTCGTAGGTAAACCTGAAGACCTCGCCGAGGTCATAAGGAAAGCAATCTAATAGTATATTAACGTTAACGTTTTAATATGTTTAAGGACACGTGTGGTTTGTCGTTGTGAATTTATATTCTTAGTTCAAGATGATGCATATGTAAGCTTTTTCTTGTGAACTTTGTTACGTATAGGCCTCATATTAGTTGACAGGTCATGTTAAGTTACTTTGTTACGTTAGGAATGTATTTTATGTTAACAGTATTGATTTGTCGGTAATGTATTTTATGTTAACAGCACTGATTTGTTAGGTACTTGAGAGACATTGGCACATTCATTCATAGTTCTATATACTAGATACGATATGTTATGTTAAGATACGTTGTTAGGTTAGGTCAGTTATTGTTATGTTATATGGATATACAATGACTCAACCTTGGCTCTGAAAACATTTTATTCATACTTAAGGAATGTTAGGATAGTTATGTCCTTAGATCAGATATTGTTATGTTAGCTTTATTAATAAGTTAAAAACTTGGTTTATATTAGCAGTAATTCATAATTCCGTTCGTTAGATAAGGTAGATCATGAAAATTTTTGTTAGGTTTTGTAAGATGTTACTATGTTAATGTTAAATTAACATTGATACGTTATCGATACGATGGAAAAAAGTAGGGTTAGGTTAAGTTTTATTGCGCAAATTTATCTGTCCCCTTCCGGAGTCACCCAGACTCCGACTCCTTCTCTGAATCCCGCTCTTGGTAATAGGTTAAAAGACTATTTTTATTTAAAATTCTTATAGAGACTGGTGCAAATAAAGCTTCATTCTAGGGTAACCCCTATGCCCACCATTACGTAGGTATAGAGTGTATGTATATATATACATTAATAAATATATAT
>JABUQX010001436.1:30000-32500 GCA_015478945.1 Trachelipus rathkii
ATAATAATAATAATAAAAAACTTTAAAAGAAATTGTGAAAATGAAGAGACGTTTGCCGCTGGTTGAGTAAATAAAGGAGTTGGAATTTATTTTTGGGAATTTGGGAAAGAGGATTTTAATTTTATTGTTTTCTTGAACACGCGCACACACAACAATCCTACACTATGCACACACATACTGCACACCACCACACACAACAAAACTCACACAAACACGTACACGTACACATACACGCACACAACACAAACATATATATATATATTATATATACTTATATATATAATATACTCATATATATAACTATATATATCATATATATATTATATATATATATATACATATATATATATTATATATATATACTATATATATTATATATATACTATATATATATATATATCATATATATATATATATATAATATATCAGAGGCGTATACATAGGGTAGGCCGCCGGGTAAGTAGCTCCTACCCAATATTTCTGATCTTCTTTAACTAGAATAAATAAATGGTAAAAGTTAACTTAAATTATTAAAATTTTATATGAAAGTGTAAAAAAGACTCTGATTTATAAAATAAATTTAAAGAAAATCAACTACTTTAGTAATAACAATTATAATAATAAATTTATAATAAAAAATTTTCCTTCCTACCCTAGACTTAAAAGTAAAACTGAAAGCCCTGGGCGTAGCGGGTAAGATCTTCATATTTCAACTATAAAATATATAGGAAAAAAGCCAAGCGTCATACCTCGCCTTTTCGAGCCGAAAAATACGCGGAAATCCACCCAGTGAAATCGTACGAAATAATTTGAAAATTTTTTTTTTTGAATCTCTCTCTCTCTCTCTCTCTTCTTCTCTCTCTCTCTCTCTCTCTGCCACTCTCACTCTCTCTCTTTTTCTCTCGCTCTCTCTCTCTCTCCTCTCTCTCTCTCTCGCTCTCTCTCTCTCTCTCTCTCTCTCTCTCTCTCCTCTCTCTTCTCTCTCTCTCTCTCTCTCTCTCTCTCTCTCTCTCTCGCTTCTCTCTCTCTCCATATATATATATAATATATACTATATAATATATATATATATATATACTATAGTATATATATAATAATATATAATAATACTATAGATATAATAAAGATTATAAAATATATATAGGGGGGCTATAGAGGAATCATAATCATTATATCTAATATATGGGCAAAAATATACTCAATACTATATTATATAATATATATATATATAATATAATTATATAGCTGGCCACGCAATAAAGCTCCAAGTACCCCACGAATAATATATAAATATATTATATTATATATTTATAATATATTTTATATATATAATATATATGAATATATATACTAATATATATATATATATATAATAATATATATATATTATGAATATTGGCTTAACCAAAACAGCTGCTTCACCAAATCTCACAACGTGGAAGGTGATCTTGAACTAGTGATATGCCAATATTTATCTTATCTCCGCGCCGCGCTCCGGCCTCCGGCTCCGGCTCCGCTCGGCTCCGGCTCCGGCTCCGCATTCCGGTCTGGGCCTGATATCCTCGCCCTCCAAAAGCTTACGATCCGATCAGATATCATTTTCCAATTTACTGGTCTCCTTGACCGAATTCTTCCTGATAAAAAACTGAAGCATTTTATCCTTAATAACCTGAATATTAATTTTCATACCAATTAATCATTTGTTAGCTTTCAGGTCTCGTATATATACTATATATATATATATATATATAATATATATACTATATATATATATATAATTATATCATATATATATATATATATAATTATACTATAATATATATATACTATATATATATATCATAATATATAATATATATATATATATATCAATATATACTATATAATAGGTGATTAATTGGTTTTAAAACCTACAACTCATATCTTCAAAAACTTACAATAGACTACAGGGGGAAAGGAATACACTTGTTTGGAATCCTACGGTAACATTTTAGTGCGGAAAATGCTAAAAAAACAAAAAAAAAAAAAAAAATTTAACAAAAAATTTTTTAAAAAATTATATCTCAAAAACTACAAAAATCCTGGTAAACTTTTACATATGAAATGTAAAAAAAAATAAAATAAATAAAAATTATTGTTTAATAATATAGAAACATATGATTAGAGACCCCTATTTTAGAAGACCTTTTATTGGCTTACTCTTTAAAATAAAATAGACACTTTCTATTAAAGCTTTTGCTGCGCCTTTTTTTTTTTTTAACTAAAGAATTAACCCCAAGGGTATACCGCACCCGATGGCAGGAGTCGGGTCTCTTGGCCTTCCGGGAACTACGGGGTAAGACTAATTCCCCCCTCCGGGCAGGGTCTCCGGATACCCCCGCTCTTTGGTATTTGGGGCTGTCGCGGGGGTTCCTCCGCCCCTCCCCTACGGCGGTATGGCAAACGTCCCCCCCTGTGTTCCCCGTCGGCTCGAGCCCCCTACCTTGCCGTGTAATAACCT
>JABUQX010001437.1:0-5000 GCA_015478945.1 Trachelipus rathkii
GAAGGTAGCCGGGCTCGAGGGATTCCAGACTCTCGTCCCCTTGAAGCGTTAAAGCGGAATATTCGCCTTACCAGGAACAGGCATCCCGCCGGGACTTCGAGTCGAAAGAGGAGCTTTCTCAGGCAACATCGCGCGAGATATTCCAGAGTTTGGATTCGAAATCGTATTTTCCGCTAAGTCACCCTGAGCTATGCGTTTCTCAGGGAATCAACTGCACGCTGGTCTTAGCGAAATTTTTCAATTTCGAATCCGAAACCCGGATCGGACAAAAAGTTTGTCTTTACTCCACAGGCAGCAGACCTAAACTACAATTGGGGTCGGCTGCTACCTGCTTCGTAGAGATGCTACTCAGAGTCCTTCCTCCAGGTCACTGGAAATCTCGCGCAGCGAAAACTCCTCTCCTTTCCTCCCAGCGAAACCCTTTCGCCTAAGACAGTGAGAGGGGCAGGTCTCTGTCAAAGGCGGCCGGGCTCGAGGGATTCCCGACTCTCGTCCCCTTAAAGCGGAATGCCTTACCAGGAACAGGCATCCCGCCGGGACTTCGAGTCGAAAGAGGAGCTTTCTCAGGCAACATCGCGCGAGATATTCCAGAGTTTGGATTCGAAATCGTATTTTCCGCTAAGTCACCCTGAGCTATGCGTTTCTCAGGGAATCAACTTCACGCTGGACTTAGCGAAATTTTTCAATTTCGAATCCGTGTGTTGGATAACTGACGTACTGACTAAGTAATTTTCCTTCGCAACTTTTAATCGAGTCCACAGGCACAACAACAACAACTTTTCGTACAGTTGCTGCTGCATACCTGCTTCGTCGTGAGGAAAACACTTAGCAGCAGCCACCTATCCTGCCGCTGTATATTTTTGTTAATGAAGTGCCCAGGCAGCAAGGCACTCCGCAACGCCCCATACGAGTAGGGGTTGAACCTTTGCAGCCTAGTTTACTAAAGGGAAGTCTCAAGCGCTCGTCCCGAATGAATGGACTCGAAACTATATATATATCTATAATATATATTATATATATATATAATATTTATTTTTATAAGTGGGCACTGCTAACTCGAAGGATTTAGTACTTTTCGAGTCTTTAAATTTGGCTTCTGCTGTTGCTTGTTCTTGATATTGGGATCACGTAACGCCATATACTGGTTCTGCATATTGGGGTTATTTTGACCCCAGTTGCTGGTTCTTTATATTGAGGTCAACCTTGACCCCAGCTGCATTGTTCTTTATTTTTCATTTTCTTGTTTTTTATTTTGGGGTCTCGTGACCCTAGTTACCTGTTCTTTATATTGGGGTCATGTTACCCCAGTTGCTTGTTGTTCTTCATATTGGGTTTAGGTGACCCCAGTTGCTTGGTTCTTTTAATTTTTGGTGAAGTGACGCCCACTGCTTGTTCTTTATATTGGTCAGTCCTTCTTGTTTCTTGTACAATAGGAGTCCACTTGACTGCCATGTTTGTTCTTTATAATGTTTGGGTTACCTACCCTAGTTTGCTTGTTCTTTATAATAGGGTCACGTAACCCCAGTTGCTTTTTGCTTAATATTGGGGTCATTTGAAACCCAGTTACTTGCTTTAGCAATATTGTCCAGGTTTCTTTTTTTTTAACATTGTTTATCACGTGACACTTGTTGCTTGTTTTTAATGCAGTTTCCATTGGAATTATTATATATATAGTATATATATATATATATATATATATTATTATATATATAGTTATATGATTATATATATATATAATATATATATATACATATATATTATATATATATAAATATAATATAAAATAATATATAATATAATAATATAATAAATAATATTTATAAAAAATTTATATATATATTATATATATATCTTATATATATTATATATATATATATATATATATATATGATGTGTGTTATTGTATATTATAGAATATATAATGAAATTTATATATATATATATATATATATATATATATATATATATATATATATATATATATATATATATATATATATATATATATATATATATATTATATATATATTATTTATATTATATATATATATATATATATATATATATATATATATATATATATATATATAATTTTTATAAGTGGGCACTGCTAACTCGATGGATTTAGTACTTTTCTAGTCTTTAAATTTGGTTTCTGCTGTTGCTTGTTCTTGATATTGGGATCACGTAACCCCATTTACTTGTTCTTCATATTGGGGTTATTTGACCCCAGTTGCTGGTTCTTTATATTGAGGTCACCTGACCCCAGCTGCTTGTTCTTTATATTTTCAGTTTCTTGTTTTTCATATTGGGGTTAGGTGACCCCAGTTGCTGGTTCTTTATATTGGGGTGAAGTGACCCCAGCTGCTTTTCTTTATATTGTCAGTCTCTAGTTCTTTACATAGGAGTCACTTGACTCCATTGTTTGTTCTTTATAATGGGGTTACCTAACCCCAGTTGCTTGTTCTTTATAATAGGGTCACGTAACCCCAGTTGCTTTTCTTTATATTGGGGCCATTTGAACCCAGTTACTTGCTTTACATATTGTCAGTTTCTTTTTCTTAACATTGTTTTCACGTGACACTTGTTGCTTGTTCTTAATGCAGTTGCCAGATACATTGGGAAATATATATATATATATATATATATATATATATATATATATATATATATATATATATATATATATATATTATATATATATATATATTGCTATTTATATATTTTTTATATATATATATAATATATATTATATATATTTATATATATATATATATATATATATATATATATATATATATATATATATATATATATATATATATATAATTTTTATAAGTGGGCACTGCTAACTCGATGGATTTAGTACTTTTCGAGTCTTTAAATTTGGCTTCTGCTGTTGCTTGTTCTTGATATTGGGATCACGTAACCCCATTTACTTGTTCTTCATATTGGGGTTAGGTGACCCCAGTTGCTGGTTCTTTATATTGGGGTGAAGTGACCCCAACTGCTTGTTCTTTATATTGTTAGTCTCTTGTTCTTTACATAGGAGTCACTTGACTCCATTGTTTGTTCTTTATAATGGGGTTACCTTACCCCAGTTGCTTGTTCTTCATATTGGGGTTAGGTGACCCCAGTTGCTGGTTCTTTATATTGGGGTGAAGTGACCCCAGCTGCTTGTTCTTTATTTTGTCAGTCTCTTGTTCTTTACATAGGAGTCACTTGACTCCATTGTTTTTTCTTTATAATGGGGTTACCTAACCCCAGTTGCTTGTTCTTTATAATAGGGTCACGTAACCCCAGTTGCTTTTCTTTATATTGGGGTCATGTGAACCCAGTTACGTGCTTTACATATTGTCAGTTTCTTTTTCTTAACATTGTTATCACGTGACACTTGTTGCTTGTTCTTAATGCAGTTGCCAGATACATTGGGAAATATATATATATATATATATATATATATATATATATATATATATATATATATATATATATATATATTATATTATATATATATATATATTATATATATAATATATATATATATATTATTATATAATATATATATATAATAAATTTTTATAAGTGGGCACTGCTAACTCGATGGATTTAGTACTTTTCGAGTCTTTAAATTTGGCTTCTGCTGTTGCTTGTTTCTTGATATTGGGATCACGTAACCCCATTTACTTGTTCTTCATATTGGGGTTATTTGACCCCATTTTTTTTTTTTTTTATTTTGGGGCCCCCTGCAACCCCCGGTGTTTTTTTTTTTTTTTTTTTCAGTTTTTTGTTTTTTTTATATTGGGGTCTCGTGACCCTAGTTGCCTGTTCTTTATATTGGGGTCATGTTACCCCAGTTGCTTGTTCTTCATATTGGGGTTATCTGACCCAGTTGCTGGTTCTTTATATTGGGGTGAAGTGACCATAGCTGCTTGTTCTTTATAATTGTCAGTCTCTTGTTCTCTTTAACATAGGAAGTCACTTTGCTCATTGTTTGTTCTTTTATACCTACACCACATTGGCTTGTTCTTAATAATAGGGTCCACTAACGCCCAGTTGCTTTTTCTTTACTTGGGTCATTTGAACCCAGTTACCTTGCTTTAAATATTGTCAGTTTCTTTTTTTTAACATTGTTATCACGTGACACTTGTTGCTTGTTCTTAATGCAGTTGCCAGATACATTGGGAAATATATATATATATATATATATATATTATATATATATATATATA
This sequence comes from Trachelipus rathkii, assembly GCA_015478945.1. Lineage (NCBI taxonomy): Eukaryota > Metazoa > Arthropoda > Malacostraca > Isopoda > Trachelipodidae > Trachelipus > Trachelipus rathkii. The sequence continues at coordinate 4,233 of JABUQX010001437.1, forward strand.
TATATATATATATATATATATATATATATAATTTTTATAAGTGGGCACTGCTAACTCGATGGATTTAGTACTTTTCGAGTCTTTAAATTTGGCTTCTGCTGTTGCTTGTTCTTGATATTGGGATCACGTAACCCCATTTACTTGTTCTTCATATTGGGGTTATTTGACCCCAGTTGCTGGTTCTTTATATTGAGGTCACCTGACCCAAGCTGCTTGTTCTTTATATTTTCAGTTTCTTGTTTTTTTACATTGGGGTCTCGTGACCCTAGTTGCCTGTTCTTTATATTGGGTTCATGTTACCCCAGTTGCTTGTTCTTCATATTGGGGTTAGGTGACCCCAGTTGCTGGTTCTTTATATTGGGGTGAAGTGACCCCAGCTGCTTGTTCTTTTAATTGTCAGTCTCTTGTTCTTTACATAGGAGTCACTTGACTCCATTGTTTGTTCTTTATAATAGGGTTACCTAACCCCAGTTGCTTGTTCTTTATAATAGGGTCACGTAACCCCAGTTGCTTTTTCTTTATATTTGGGTCATTTGAACCCAGTTACTTGCTTTACATATTGTCAGTTTCTTTTTCTTAACATTGTTATCACGTGAAACTTGTTGCTTGTTCTTAATGCAGTTGCCAGATACATTGGGAAATATATATATATATATATATATATATATATATATATATATATATATATATATTATATATATATATATATATATATATATATATATATATATATATATATATATATATATATATATATATATATATATA
>JABUQX010001438.1:0-5000 GCA_015478945.1 Trachelipus rathkii
AGAGAGATGAGTTGAATCTGTTTGAGGAAGTGGGAAGCATATACGTAGAACACGGACTAATAAGAAGAGAAGAGTGCTAATTTGGTGTAGTAAGCATGTGATGAGAACCAATGGTGTATTGGGTGTGGAAGGTAGGGTTTTTCTTAATAGAAAACGTAGGTAGTGAGATGTGTTCATGATATTAAATGTGTCTATGAAATAGAGTTGTGTTGTTTGGAGATTGTTCAATTGTGAAATTGTATATATTTCTTCTATTCTCGTGGTCTAGCAAACTATAAATAATTTCACTTTCTCTAATTCGAAAAAAATCAGCTAACAAAGCCATCGCAGGGATACATAAAAAATCAACCTACTAGACCAGGGTGGTGGATCGGGCCGGAGTCAGAGTCGCGGAGTCGCGGAGTCGCGAGTCGGGGAGTCGCGAGTCGGGAGTCGGGAGTCGGTAGTTTATGAAGATAGTGAGTGCAGTCGAGTCGGAGTCGTATTTTGAAAGGGTGAGTCGTAGTCGTAATTTTAAGAAGGTGGAGTCGAAGTCGGAGTCGGAGTCGAGTCGAAAATTTTGAAACGATCGTACTTTCTATAGTAGAGTTGGAGTCAAAAATTTTGAAAGCTGAGCAAAGTTATAAATTGGTGATCTGTGAATATTTTATCACTTCATACGAGTTCACTGACTTGCGACTTCCACATCACAAATGTAATTACAAACTTCGAAGTTTTTTCAACCAGCACCTTATGTTTCAATTTGGAATATATTCTAATAAATTCAACTTTCAACCTTATACCATCTATTTTTAAGATGCTGAAGGAAATAAAAGACTCAATGGTACGAAGAGAAATTTATCTATTCATGATTTTACTAGCTGCTGTTGGTATTGATGCAATCTACAGAGTAATGCTTAACTGAAGATCAACAACAAAAAGCTAAATCTGGCACTTTGCGCGTGGCATTTATATTAAAGGTTGCAGAGTTCATAAGAAAGGATCTCTGAAACATATTCTCAGAAAGCTCAGAATGAGTATCGAAAAGATAAAAGATATTGGAAGGTTTTAGTCGAAAGTCGTCGACTGGTTCAAGAAATAAGATCAAGGTCCTTCCTCATACCTTGTACACATATTCCCATATCTATTATTAAACAAAATTTCTTTGCTGCACTGAAGAAGTTGAAAGAATTGATATTACTTGAAGATAAATTAGAAGAGGTCAGTCGAAAAAGTATCCAGATATTGTCCAAGAACTGAGTTTCTTGTTACTGTTTCTTAACACAAGTTAGCGCTGAACGGCCTTTTTCTGCTCATCGCATTATAAATCAGACCTAAGAAGAAAAGGAGGACATGGCAGATGCTATTCTATTTTTAGAACTAATTCATTCAATTAGTAGAAGATGACACTAGATGTAGGTTCATGTAACTAAGAAGAAATGTAGCAGTTTATATATATATATATATATATATATATATATATACTATATATATATTATATTAATATATATATATATAATATATATATATATATATATTATATATATATATATATTATAATATATATATATATGGGGTCAGGGGGTTCAGCCCTCCCGAGATTATTTAATTTCAAATTTTTGATTCACAAAGTTTCTTAATTATAATTTTTAATAATAATAAAATAGTAGTTAATCAAACCAATTAAGAGTGATATTATTCTATTATAGAAACGAGGAAATACTAGTAGTTAATGAAGATTCTTAGGTTAAGTTGCTGTTGTTCCTATATATATATACTATATATATAATATATATATATATATATATATAATATATATATATATATATATATATATATATATATATATATATATAATTAATATATATATATATATATATATATATATATATATATATATATATATATTTCACTCAGATTATCATCAGCAGAAATTTTTTTTATAAATCAAAAAGGAATTCGATTTATAAGACCATCGAAATTTTATATACAGCCGGCAAAATTTCGAGAATTTTCTCTCAGCTCATCCCCCCCCTTTTTTTTCTTTTGATGCAGATAAAGTATGAAGCGTCAGTTTAAGTTGCCAACGAGCGTTTTATTGGAAAGTTGAAATTCCTTATTAGATCCAGTTATATCTCTGCATATTATCTAAAAGTATACCATTTTATTTCCTCACTTTGATTTCCTTTTTTTTTTCTTTTTTAAAACATCCTAATTTTAATAAGACAAATAACGACTTTTGTTTCTGATGGATGTTTCTGGAAAATTTTCGACCGCTAACTCCCAGAGAACCCCATCTCTCCCCTACTCACATCGCGTGACGCTCAACCCCCCCTCCCTCTCTCTTTCTTTTTTTCGTTATTTTCTCGCCAAGTTGTCGATAAACTTTTTTTTTTTCTTCTATTTTCTGATTTTTTTTTTACTCGACGATTTTTAACATTTCATAGACGTTTCTATTTACATATTCTTTCATTTAGCACAGTCTAAATTATTTCAATCTACAGAAATTTTACTAAATAAATTATCATCCAATCTACCACTAGCAGTTTCATTATCTCCCTGTAAAATATAATCCCCCTTTCCTCCTTCTCATTCCTTCGAACAGCGATCCAAAAAGCGTGGCTAGCAAATCATTCACTTTGAAGCATGGTACCTATAACTTGTGATAAATCGGTGTTCTCATTGGAGATTCTTTGGTAAATATTTCAATTTGTTTTAATTTTGTTCTTAATTAGTACTATCGTAATATAAAATTTAATATAAATAATAAGAATAATTTCTGGGAGGCTTTATACTTTTTGCTATTCCTAGACTTGTTAGCCTAGACCTGTTATAAGTTAGGCCATACTCTTCCATGCTCGGAAAATTTAGAGCATGAGAATGGAGGTTCGGAGAAAGAATGCTGTAGGCATAAAATTTACAGTATATTATTTATTACTAAAGTTTGTGTTTTGTGGCAAAGAAAATCTCTAGAAAAATTTAAACGGGCAAAGTAAATAGGAAAGAAAAGCAGCCCAGATTTTTGTGTTTCATGAGAAAAGTTTTTTTTTGGATAGACTTGTGTTTATATTCTTTTTATTACTTCTATTAATTATTTTTTTCTGTGATTTTTGGTATCAAATGAGAAGGAAGAGTTTAATTTGTTTAAATAACGAGCACAATTTAGAAAAGCTTTATAGGAACATTTCTGTTGAGGCTAAATTTTCGATTTATATATATTTTTTTTTTATCTTTAAGCGTACGCTCAAAATAACCATTTCTTTTAATGTGTTACCAGCAGCTTGAACCTTCTTCTGTTGTTCATGTTATATTTTTCTTTCTTTATCATCTTTCTAGCATTTTTATTACCAGAGGCACAAACAGAACTTTTCACACCATGCAAGAAAGAAATTCTTTCCCTTACAGTGAAATTTTTGTTTTATTTGTTTTAGTTTTTTTTACGCTTCGAAATAGACTTTACCAAAAAGTGTATTTGGAAGTGAAAATTTATCTGGTCGCTCTACTCACTACGAAATTTTTTTTCATGTTAATACTTTGTGTTATTTATACCCCCCCCCCCCCCTTTAATTAATACCAGCTAATCATAAAATTTTAAATACCAACCTTACAATGTAAGTCCCCTACTTGTTTTAAATGTTTATTTGTGGTTTTTTAGCTTTTACCAATAGATAAATTTTTTTTCTATCTCACTCATCTAAATATACTTTTCACACAGTCTATTTAGAGGAGAAAATGTTCCCGTCGCACACCTCACGTAGATTTTTTTTTCTCATATCAAAACACTTTGCTATTTATCATGCCTTTCAAATAAGTTTTAATTTTAAGGAGATTTGGCAAAGAGTTTTGAAAATCATTACTTTAGGTTTAATATCGGCTAAAATAAATTTTAATGGTGGAAACCGTAAAATCAATAACAATGAGAGCGAAACGAATAATACAATTTAGAGGTGAGAATAACATAATGAGAGCAATATAGAAGCTGATAAGATCTATAAAATTATTGAATAGGTTGTTTACTCCCACAGGAATTAAGTTATGTGCGACTCTTGAAGTGATACTGTTGATTTGGGGAGTGAATATCAAATGTGTTTCAAAGGTTAAACTTACAATTGTGGAATGTTTGTTGAGAGGGAGTCTAATGTTTGATAGGAAAGTTGCTAGCTAGATGTTGGATTCTTTTTTTTCTGAAGTGAGTAAGGTAATAGTAGATTTTTGAGTGATGCAGTCATTCTGTTTGTTGTTAGTCATTGTTTTGGTTGATTTATATATTGTTGCAGTTCGCTCCATGCCATATTTATTGAGGGATGTTGAGTTGATTTTGTTGGATCACCAGCATAGGTCTTAATTTTTCCGGAAGGAGAAGTGGGGTATGGGAGATCATTCATAAAAATGTTAAAGCGTGCAGGTAAAAGAATGGCTCCCTGGGGGACTCCATTATATAATTTGTATGAGAGGGAGGAGGGGTGCCCTTGGATGACTCTATCTGTGCCACCATATAGGAAATTTGCTTTTATTTTTTATCTTTGATCCTTATGTCTGTGGTTAAGATTTTGTCTACTAAAAGTTGACGGGGGACTGTATCAAATGCCTTGTTGATGCATTTTTCTACAAGAAGAGTACGTCAAAAGGGAGGGAATTTGGTTAAAACCAAATCTAGAATGTGGTGGGTTAGATCGATTAAGAGATTGGTAGTATAATGCTTTTGTTGAAAACCATTTTGTGAGTCTGATAGAGGGATAAGGGGAGGGAATTCTAAGGAAAATTATTTTTTCAAATATTTTGGATATTATAGAAAGTAATTAGATCTGTACGAATCTAAGTTATTAGGTTTGTTTGGTTTTAATATTGGTATTAAAACGTGGTAGAGTGTTGGTTTTCCATTCAAAGTTGATTATTTAATATTATGGCTGTGAAACCATTGATTCCTAGGTGTTTGAGGTGAATTTTTTATATGTGGTCGGGTTCCACTGCTTTTGAATTTATAAGATTTTTAATAATGTTGAACTCTTGCAATTTTTGAC
>JABUQX010001438.1:20000-34296 GCA_015478945.1 Trachelipus rathkii
GTGTTTGTTGTAATAGTGAGTTGATATATATATATATACGTAAGTATATTATATATAGTATAGTAATATATGTATAATACTAAGGGGTTCTTTATTATTGGATTTTGGTTGCAGATATTATTATTATAGTATATAATATTTCCTATATATTTTTTGTGTTTGTTTGTTTTTTCTATAGTATTATATATATATATATTTACTCATTTTTGAGGGTTTATATATACCTTTATCTAGCGTCTTAGTCATATATACTACTCTTTCGGGGGTTTCTTTTGTATAGTACGCTATACTAGTAGGAGTGCTAGTGATGTACCTATTTGTGTTAGGTTTTATATATTTTGTGATTGACGGGTTGTTATATAGTAGCCAGTGAGTGATAGGTTAGATACTTATATATATAGCCGGGTAGTAGGCGTGAGGCCCTGATCGATAGTCTGAGATGAGGTATCTTTTATATTATATATATAGGCTATTATATTATAAGTACGTGATGTGACTTTTCTATTTTTGTTGTCCTAGTTCTCTATAGTGTTATTTAATTTTTAGTATTTCCGGAGCTTTTTGGTCCGTACGTCTCTGATTTGAGGGATAGCGTTGTTTTGGTTGGTGTGCCTATAGTTTTTATTAGTTTATTTTATTTTTATTTTATTTTTGTTTATTTTTTTAGCCGTATAGTTGATGGAGAGGGTTATCAATTTTGGGATTATGCTATCTATTTTTTTATGGCTATCTAAGTTCTATCTTAGGCAGTGTCAGGCAGGTGTTATTGATATTTAGTGTTGGTTGTTTATATTACTGTATACGAGGGCTTTTGGTTATTATTAGTGAGTTATTTGTATGTTTGAGTTATATGTAGTATATATACTATACATATACTCAGTATAATATCACTATATATCTGGAGGTGGCCTCTTCATTATCTTATTGGCTATATATATTATTTTAGTATATATTATTTATTTCTATATATATATTAAAATTCTATACTAATTCTACTATAATAATTCTTTATTTTATTAGTATTAAAAGATACATACTGTTCCTATTTGTATATATAGGAGTGCTTTAGGATATAGTATATCTTTGTACAGTCATTCAGTTATTTGTAATATTATATGTATATTGAAACTTATCTATTATTACTATTTATAAATATATAACATAGTATTATTTACTTATTGTCTTTATTAGCAGTAATATTCGGAAAATATTTTATATTTATTAATTATGTCTATTATATATATACTCTTTATCCATGCCTTATGTTTCTAGCGTATTTATGGTAGTTGTGTGTGTATTTGTTATTTAGGTGAGTTACCTGCTCTTGTTGTTATATGATATAACATTCAGTGAATTGCGTGAGTAAACTTCTTATTTTTACCTAGTTTCGAATGATATTTATAGTCGATGAGAGCTTTTATGCTACCTAGTCTAAGTCGTCTATTATTATGTGATGTTATATAGATAGTGGTTTACTTAGATACCCTTTGCGCGTTATTATCAGAGTTAGGTCGTGTTTGCTGGGTTTATCCGACTCCTACATTGAGTTGGTAATATCTGTGCTTTAGTGAGTTATATATATAATATATTATTGTTTCTTTTGCTACAAATAGGAAAATTTACGTATCATTTTCGGATACTTTATGAAAACGCTTGCTTGCTCCTTATCACGTATTTTGGTTTATATATTTAGTCTTTATTTTCCTTTATTATTATTATTTCGCTGTTATAGTTATCACTTTTATTTCTATTCCTTATAATATGTTTATATATTATTAGGTTTCAGTATACGTAGGTGTATATTAGCTATATTTAATGATCTTATATGTATATTTGTTTTTATATACCGTTACTGAGTTTTCATGGTATTAATTATAGCGTATTATATGTTTTACTTAAGGTGATTATTATACTCTTTAAGTTATGTATTATTTACTCATATATTCATATATTATTGAAAATGCTGTTTATTTATTTATTTACTTATTATAGTTATGTTTAGTTTTACTGACTTGTATCATAACAAGCCATTAAAAATAATAACATTAAAAAAGTACTTTGCAACTTGGAGTTCATCTTCGCTAAATCTTTCAAAATAGCACAATTTTTTCTTCGGCGGTGACCGTCTGATTTTTGGACGTTAGAGTACTTCTTGATACTGAACGAAGTGTAGGTCGAATGTATCCGAACAAAGATAATATGAGCGTCCGATTAACTTACACTGGAAAGGTAGTTCGGCATATTTATCAGTGGAGTTGTCGGAATAGTTGTCATTATGGCGGCGACCATGAGAGCTGCTTCTCTTTCTTCTATTGTATACTTCCCTCTGACCGGTTGGTAACTTATTGTAGATACGTTTCTTAAAGATAAGCAGAGTGGTGGGACAGTTTTGGTTAAGAAGTCTATCGTTAATTTTCTTCTTCTAATATTTTTGTTATCTTGATAATTGTGTAGCCCACATATTACCTCATTCCTTCTCGATTGGGTTGAACTAGCCCATATTCCTGATTAATGCCAGGTTTTTTTACGGTAGTTGTAACCCTTGAAATAATAAACTTAATTAGCTTTTATAGGGTGTACGGCGCACACCTAGCAGCTATGTTGTATGGAAACGCCACTGATCAGAGATATATATTATCATATATCACTTGACTTTTATAATTATATATATAGTTTATTACTCAGGTACTATTTATTATCCGGTCTAGTATGATTAGTATCGATCTATAATTACTATCTAATATATTCTACGGGTTTTTATTTTCAATTGCTTATCTTCCTTTTATCGTATTATCTATTATATTCGCCTGTTTAGGGCCTCTAGTTGCTTATGAGTGATATCTAGGATTTTTTGGTTGGATATTGTTATCATCCAGTATCAGCTATCCTTATTATATTACTTTGTACCGTACTGCTTTGTGAGTTATTTTTGCGTCATATCTACTCATATGACCCGTGCTATTTTTAACTGCACTGACTTACAGTAACTACTATTTAAGTTTATTATTCATACTATTGAGCTATATGTATATTATTATCTTACTTCGTCGTATATATCTATGCCTACTTTAACTACTACTAACACTATGACGGTAGAGTTTTGGCTATGAGATTATAGTCAGCTGTTTTTCACCTATATGTTGAGGGACGTATCATTTCATATAATACTCATATAGTGAGGTATCGCCGTATATATATATACTATATATAGTATTCTAGGTATTCTAGCTATTTTTCTTTTTTCCTACGTACTTTTTCTTCTTACTGTGATGTATTGGCTATTTATCGTCTGCTTGTCCGGTCTTTGTTGCCATGTAGCCTCGGTTTATATTCAGTTTTGACTTATTAGTAGTGACTGAGTGGCCTTGAGTATACCGGCTGGTCTCATACATCCGTATTTCACCGCTACTATCCTTAATTCCGCACATACTTCCTTTATACCCGTTCGTATAGCACTTATATGGGTCTACGATACTCTTTCCTACGTACTCAGATACAGTGAGTGGTGAGTTTCTTTATTTGTATATATACCGAGTTAATATATTTATCCTAGCCGTGTTCATATCGTAGCGCAACTTAGATAATATTCATAGGAGTATAATGTTGGAAGGAGGCTAGTTTTGAGTCATGTTTTGAAATTGACATGTAATTGGAATTCATAAAATTGTATATCACGTACTTTACTCAATGACTTTTCTTTGATGTTTAACATAGAATTCATTAGTTAATGCTTGGATTTTTCAATTGTAATTTGATAATTATTATTGATTATTATAACTTCATTTAATAAGAGAAATTGATATATAATAAAATATATATATCTATTATCATATATTATCTATCTATCTGATTATATTATAGTATATTTATTTCATTACCTGATATATATATCTATATATTAATATCTATATATTATTAACTTTCTATATTATATATTGTATCATTAATATCTATATATTTCTATATTGATTATATATTATATATAATTTGTGGCTTCATACCCATTAGACTTATGACAAAATATGAGTAAGCTTAGGCCGGGTTCGCATAGTTTTTTTGTAGAACTAGTATTTCATGCGAGAAATTATTTACGATATTTTTTATACTTACATTTTTATTATCTTTTTGATCTGGGGTGGGGTCCTACTTATTATTCGGGCCCCACTCTATTGATCTCATCTATATCATCATCCCCCCAATCGTATCCCCTTTAGCAGAGCGGGGAGTGCCTTTCACGCTAGCTCATTCTGTCTACGAGGTTTCCGTACGTTTATGCTCTTATCTTAAAATAAATTAATGACTTTTCCATAAATTTTAAGGAATAAATACAAGGTCTGGAAATTGAAAGAGATAATAAATAAAAGAACTTATGGAAAAAATCATAAATTCATTATTAACTCAGTTCAAATAATAATACATAATAATAATTCTTTTATCAATTAATAATATTTATTATATAATAATTGTGATTTAGTAATAATAAATAATATAATCATAATAATTAGAGGTAATTAGATAAATTTAAAATTTATACTTGCATAATAATAATAATATACTATTTATTTATATAATTTATAATTTTCTTATATCAATATTCTATATAATTATATATACATATCATCTATATTGTCTTACATAATAATTCTTATCATTGTTACTTTCTTAAAAATTAAAAATGCCAAATACACGTCTATTTTATTTGCGCCTTCTGAAGCTCCTTTTCCATCAAGGAGGAAGAGAAGCTCGAAGATGATATACAGAAGCAAAATATTTGCAATCAGTAATACATATCTCATCTATAAACGGAGTCCATCATCTTATGAATGACCTAATATTTATATCATTGAGTAACGGGACCTATAATTTTTAGGATAGGTCTTAGATTTCTAGTATGGTAGGTACGTTTCTATGCGCGCGTGCTGTTTTTCGTTATAAATATATATATTATACGGGTTTTGGGCCTCAGCCCCTTGAGGTCAACTTGTGACATACTTTAATATATTACTAGTAATATATAAATGTCATATTGGCGTATATACTATTTGCTATTTATTTGGATCCTGATTTTATCTAAGTATATTTATTGAGGGTTTCCCTTTTTTATTTTTTTATGTGTATTACTATGTCTGTTGTTTCTTTTATCTGCTATATGTGGCAATACTCGGGAATTTTTTGTCATGGGTACCCCCTGCAGATTTGCGTAGCTGGCGTTGGCTTGGTGTGTGAGATTCTATCTAATCTTTAGAGATTGGTTGATCGGTTCTATCAGTAAGGGTAAAAAAGGTGATCAATCTTTAGACCAGAGGTGTAGAACATGACGGGGTCGCCGATTTGATAGGATGGTATGAATATTCTGGCGATAGTTCCACTTGTTTGTTAAATCCGTTAAATAAGCTAAAGTTCAATTATTTACTGATAAACTTTGAATTAGTTACTTCTCTCACTAGTATGACTGTAATTGTGCGAGGAGTAATACTAGTGTATTAAAGCACTTAGGAATGGCCTTTCTTTGGCCAAGTTATTTTTGGTCCCCGTGCGATGTCTTTTTTTGTATGCAAACTGTCTGTTCAGAGTTGCAAAATACAAATATTTACATGTGCAGAAAATATTGTATTTGTCACCACTCTCCAAGTTTGTCTTTAGATCTATCTGTGTCGTAAGAAGATTTTTAAGGAACCTCACAAAAATTTAACATTAAAAGCAGGACTCACATTTTTTGTAACCTATGTTCGGGACTGAAGAGGTAGATCAGTTGGGAGGGGTGCAGCTCAAAATGTTTTTCTTAGGAAGCACGGAGAGGATCTAGGGGTTGATCCCCAAATACTTGGGTCACTGAAAAGTTGATATCATGGTAGTCTGATATCAAGTTCTTTAGATTTTACGCGCTGCTCCGGCGGTTTGGCGGTTGTCTTGAAAGATATGTGTGTTCCTCACTAAATGACAAACCAAAGAAATATCCGCTACAATTCTCAATAGGCGGTTTTGTTTTTGTCTCAATAGAAAATAAACCTCCCTAGAATATGGTCCGATTTTTTTCTGGGGGTTGCATTCTTTTGTTGTTCTCAGGTCAGCTTTGTTCTTTGGTCAGCTATTTTTTCTCAGTGGGGTGGCTTTTTGTAAATAGCGTCAAGCAGGGTATTAGTTAGTTCATCAAAAATTCCGCAGTCTTTCGGAGGTTTTCTGTTTCCGATTCTTATCTCAATATTTACTCCTTTATCTTCGGTTGTACCTCCTGAATAAAGAACTTCAGTCCACGCCACAGATCTTACATTTATATTCGTTTTTTCCAGGAGTATCCTCGAGAGGTCTAAGGGAGAATCCTATGTTCTTGGCTTTTCTTCTGTTTACGTTGCTTCTTTGAGGCAGTTACGACAAACACTGTTCCCATACCTCTTTGTGTTGTCAAACCATTTCACCGCAAACTTGTAGGTAACCCTTCCTCGTTTTAGTGCCGTTGTAAGAGGTAGTGTTAGGTGTGAGCTTAGATCTTTGTCTGTTATATCAGCCTCGGCTTTCCTACTCTGCTCAAGAGCGACGGTTTTTAAGCGGCGTTATAGCATTTCCAACCCTTAACCTGTCCTCGTCTATGTGAGTAGCATATACTTATGATTTATTGTGAGATTTTGCTTTGTTACAATTACTGAAAGTTAATGACGGATTTGTCCATTTCTTTCTCTCTACAAACAAGTTTGAGCACAGCTCCTAACTTATGAGTCATTATGGCGCGATACATTTTGGTGAGGCATTGCGGTAAGGATAATATTATTGCCTCTGATCGAATTTCACGATCCCTTGTCTTTTAAATGAACCTGCGTCATAAGTATTTCCAGGTTTGTCTCCTGAAGATCTGGCTCTTCCCTACGAGTAAGATTTTTGTCTGCCCAGAGAGGACTCATTAATTGGGCACAATAGATACAACAGCCATGTCATAGTCTCGGGCTTCAGTATTATTGAAATTCCGGCGCAATTATTCATGTTTCCTATGATAATGTATTATTTATGAGAGGATTGGGTATATTATAATATAATATATACTATATTTTAGTTAATTTATTTTATTATATATATTTCTATATAATATACTACTATACTAAACTTATATATTGGGGTACCTACTCAATATTTATTCATATGTTAGTATTTGTTTTGTTACTATAGTAATGAGACCTTTTCAGTTTACTATAGGATCGTAGTATATCTATAGTCTAGCTATCCACTCCCTCAGTTTATTTTTTTATATATATATGTATTATTTGATGTATACGTATGTTATATTAGTTATAGGTCTTATTATTTACTTATTTTGCCTTATCTATATATACTACGGAGGGCGTACTAGGAGATTTCTTTCCGCGTATGGCGGTGCTATTGCGCTATGATATACTATAATATCCCTTAGCGTGTATTTTATCTTTATATAATACGTTATCTGTATACTTATATTGGGGTAGTTTGGGTAATCAATGTTGTGCTAATATGGCCGCCTGTAACATAGTATTTATTTTCCCTGTTCATTTATATGTATAACCTATAAGTCACTTGGTTAGGTAATTGCTTTATATATCTGATACGCGTTGATTACTATGTACCTTATTATCTCTATTATTTATATTAGTCACTATTCTTATATCTGAGGGTACGATAGTTTACAGTATAGTCTGTGATGTAGCTTATTGTATTCTATTTATCTGATTCTAGTTGTACTACCTACTTACTGTAAATGTTACGGCTTTACGGGTGATACTCTTTAAGTAGGTTGGTATTTTATTTTATATAGGGGTTCTTTTTTTTGTTTTTTTTGCTGTTGTTCCCTTGAGTAAGTATTGTTAGTCAGCCTTATGGTTAGTTAGGGTGGTCTGTTATAACTGAGCCGTATTTTAGGTGTATCTATTATTATTAGCGCCGTTACATTCTTAGTATGGTATTTTTTTATATTTTTACTATGAGTAGTTCCTCTTACTATTGTATGATTAAATTAAATCTTTGCTTGAATTTTAGTATAAAATATAACTAATGTGATGTTATTCTTTTATTATCATTATATTTTTATTTAGATATGTTCAGTTAGTAGTTTGAGTCGGTGTTCTTAATAGTATTATAGAGTAGATTGGCGTTTGTTTGCCTTCCGGGGTCTGGCTGGTGTGGTAGTTTTATTTATATTTCTATTATATTATTATATTGGGTAGTTAGTATTAGCTTTCTTGGACCGGCGGTGGCTATATTGGTTAATGATATACTAAGTAGTAGCCCGAGGTGCAATTAGTATATATATATAGTTTTATAAGGGATTGTGAATTCCGCGTGACACGGGCGATGACTTGCTAGTATCCTCCGGCACCGCCCTATTGCGTTTCGGCCTGGTTGTGTTGTTTGAAGTCATAAATGCGAAAATGTTGTTTCACATTTGCTGTTTTTTATTTCTAGATTACTTAGATAAACGTGTGCCGAGGCTGGGGGGAAAGGTAGTCTTATATTTTGTTTTAAAATATGCTCGATAATGGTTTTTTAAGGATCTGGGGAAATTTATGTTTTAGAAGAGGTGTCAGAACAAAAAGATCCTTCTAATCCAGTTGCTTAATATTATTATTAGGGCCGGGCGGGGCTTAGGTTCATAAATTTTCCCATGGGCGGAGTCTACAATATAGACTTCATGATATCACTATTTTTTTTATTCATAAACCAACCTCCCCCCCATTCTTCGGATTTTACTCGCCTCACTCATACATAAATGCGAGCCTTGGATCCGGGACCCGGCTCGTCCAGGAGCCGGAGACGATGCCCGGACCGGCCGGGAGCCGCAGGCTGGTGCTCGTTCTGGCGCCGAGTCCCGAAGTCGTTCAAGGTATTGAACACACCATGGTTCAGATCAAGTAAGAGGTACACATTTTGTACAAAGGAGAACAATTCTTTTCAGTTCAGGTAAGACACATTGTACGCAAATCAAGTTCTCTCTCGCAGTGTTAGTCTGCTTTGCAGAACCCTTAGTATCGGCATCATAGCCCGTCCGGCAGGCTGAGTCTGAAGCCCGACGCCGGTGTCGCAGTCCAGTGCCAGCCGGAGCCTGCCGGTAGCCCCCTTTAGTTGTTGGAAATTCTCTCTTCGAAAACATTATTATATTTTTTTGGAGGTTGAATAAAATTTTATTGGAAGCTAGAAGACGTGCTGAACAGTTTATCAAATAGTGGCACTTAAACCGTCGTTATTGTTGCTCGGCTATCCGGCAGCAGAAGTGGCCGAGATGTTTCTTATTATACCCGGGAGGTCCCGTGGACCGGCATCGCGGAGCCGGCGGATTCTGCTGTGCGGCTATCGGGACAGTTTTTTTTTCGGTAGAACGAATCTATTCTTTTTTCGGGGTGAAAAATCGGTTATTGTCAGATTATGACGTCGTCTGTGATACTAGTATTTTTTACCCTCCGATTAGAGCTGAAGGATTAGATCTTTAGAGCCTGGCGGCCATCTCCGCGCAGCTTTCGAAGGGCTGAGAGCCGGATCCGGGTCCTGAGTGTATAATTGATTCTTGTCTTCTATGATAAATTAACTTGTTTTAGCTGATTATAAATTTTCATTTTTTTCAAGAAGGGAGCGTGCTTCCGAGGCAACTTGTTCGGAATCCATAGGGGTTGATGAACATTTAGTGTCAGCCATCTCGGAGCCTGAAGGCTGTATATTGTCGTATCTTGTAGCCCGTGACCTCCCGGCGAGGCCCAGATTCCGGCGGTAATCGTATCATTTTTTTGCAGGCTAGGATGGGACTTTCTTTATCTTGGTAGAAGATATTTTATTTGTCAGAAGATTATGACGTTGCGAACATTATTTGTGATAGACTAGTTGCTTCTGGAACCTGTTCATGTTCTGAATCCGGAGCCGAAAGCTGGAACGCAGTCGGGGCCGAGATCCGGCATCTCGATCCGGTATTTCCCGGGATCCTGGGTATCGGGAATTTATTTTCTTCAAGTAAAAATTTAAATTGTTCAAAATAAAAATCTTGTATTTCAACCGGATAGAAGTCGTCGGTATGTGTTAGTGATGGGTATTCTATCTTGGAGGTCCTACTGGTAATCATTTAGTCCGCGATGTTCTCGTTGGGAGCCTTCCATCCGGCGCCGGATGCCTGGTATCCTGATGTCCTTGTTGTTTTAGCCGTGGGAATTTTCCTTTTTTTTCCGGGAAGATACTTTATTTTGGGTGAGGAATATTTCTTGTTGCAGAAGAGGCGTGGCGACGCTTTATTTTTAACATTAGTGCAGGGTTATATTAGCGCCTTACGTTGGCATCCCGGTTTAAGGCTCCGTAGCTTTTTGATAAGTCGGAGCACTTGGCTTCAGGAATATCTCTCGGATCCGGATCCTGGGTTTGTATTTGAATCTTCTTCTGAGGACAATTAGGTGGTTATTTTTTTTAGGAAGATGAACAGGTATTTCTCTAAGGAAGTAGCGCGCTGAGTCAATGTTTCCAGCTGATCTTTGTAACAGTACCAGTTCAGTATCCGGATCCGGAGCGCGGGAAGCCGCAGTCGTATTCGGAGCCCCGTATGCCGGTAGAGCTCAATGTCGTTTTAATACAGTCGTTGAACATGTCTTTATCACTAAATCTTTAATTTTGGTGAAAAAGAGTTTATAACGTCATGAACGTTGGGAGTAAAAAAGAAACGCATTTCATGGTAGTGGAAGGAAAACAATTAGTTGAATGCTTCTGGAGCCGAGGAGCCTGTATTTTTTAGTCGGTAGCCGCGATCTGGATACTTCCGTGATCCCGGTATCCTGGGTTATGTAGTTTGTCTCAGAGAATGAATATTTTGAGGTAAAAGATCTCTATTTCAATGAATGTTACGCGGTCGCTCGAACATGGGTTCGAGACTAATAGTGCTCCAGAATACATTATATGTCGGGCATCCGATGTCGCGTAGGCCGCGCAACCAAATCAAATTTCCTTATTTACTTTACGTTAATTCTTGAAGTATTTTTTTTTTCGGGAATAAATATTGAAATTTGAACGTATAATTTAATAAACGTAGGGTACGAGAGTAACATATGTTTTTCTAAATAGTTCCGCTATGAAACCTTTATGTTGGTTTGTATCTGAACCGTTAAGCTGAAGTCGAATGCCGGATCTCGGAATGGATCCGGATCCTGGGGTAGTTAGGAATTCTTGGTTCAGTAAAATTGATTTTTAAGGTAGCTGAGGAGTGTTGGTAATGAAATACGTGAAACGTTGGTTTCAATTATTATTGTAGAAGCATAGTCGGATCGGACGCGACAGTCCGTTAAGTCGTTTTATCGCGGCAGCCCGCGGTTTCCGGGAGCTCCTTGGGATTCGGCTGGGTGTATGAATGTTTTGTCGGCAAAACTATTTTTTTTTGGTGATATTTCGGTTATTTTTATTGTCAGAAAGACGTGCCGACACGTTTCAATAGTGCTAGAGAGACCAGCCGATCTCGGATGAGGCTTCTTGATGCGTGAAGTCGGAGCCGGATCCGGATGCTGGGTATGCAATTTATTGGTATGTGGATATTTTTTTCTTGCAGAATTTACCATTATATTTTTGGTGAGTCGTAAAATCTAACATAGGATTTAATGTTGAGAAGTAACTGGTTGTCTGAACATAATGTTTCAGAAAATGTTAGTCTATTTGATACATTTATGATCCCGGTACCGTTTCCCAGGAGCCTCGTTTTTATCCGGAGCGGCATCCGGATCCCTGATCCCCTGGGTATGTCTTTTTTTGTCGGGGTATATATTTATTTTTTTTTTTGTTGTCGTGAATTATTGAAGATAAGATTGATAATATTAGTAATTACGAACAATTGTTTTTTTTTTTTAATTATGTAAGTGCAGACCCTTTAGGTTTGGAATCCAGCAAGGTTTTGGATTGAGTCGGAGCTGGCGGAGCTGGAGCTGGATCATTGCCTTCTTGGGTATGTGAATTTTTCTTTACAGAATTTACTGATATTTTTTTTTTAAGGAAGAAAATTTTATGGTTCTAAGATATGACCGCGGCGGAGCAATTCGTTAATATATTGTTAGAACATTAGTTTCGGATCGTGTAGCTCGAGCCGATAGTTCTGTCCTTAATTCCGGTAGTCTCGTATTCCTGAACGTTCCTCCAGGTCTTGGGTATGATTTTTTTTTTCGGTAAATTAATATTTTTTTGGTGAAAACTTTATTGGTCAGATAGACTGAGATGTGCTGAACAATTTTCCAAATAGTTCAGAAACCTTAGTTCGGTATCCGGAATCGTTCAAGCTTGAAGTCGGAGCTGGGTTCCCGAATTCGGATCTGAGTATGAGATTTTCCCTCAGAATATTTTTCTTTCAGGTGAAAATCACGTTCATTTCAAAGAAGACGTGCTGAGCAGGAATGTTTAAATTATTGTCGTAGCGAATACATGTAGCTCGGCAGATTTCGGAGTTCGGAAGCCTGAAGTCGTAATCCGGCTTGTACCGGATTTCGATCTTTGTGATTTTCAATTCTGTGGAGGAACATGTGTTGATAGGAAACAAATTTGTGGTGGAAAGTTATTCTCTGTACAGTTGTTTATTCGATTTATATTTCTTGGCAATAGTGGTAATTCAGAAACCCTTAGTTGTCGTATTGGCTGGACGCCGCAAAGCCGACGGTCGGAAGTGGAATACCGGTGCGCGAGCCAGAAGCCGGCAGTCCGGAGTACTTGGAAATGTTTTTGGTTTCAAATTATAATGTTATATTTTTTTGGCGCCTTTGTAGGGATTTAAGTTTATTGGCTCAAGATGGAGGTTCGCTTTGAAGGTTTCATGTTTTAATCCAATGTAGTGCTGAAACTTTAGTCCCGGATCCCGGATGGCCTCAGATTCGGGTTATACTTGATTTTTTCCTCTAGGATTGTGGTCTTCGAAAAAATTTTTTAGGGGAAAAACTTTTTGTCAGAAAAGGATTCATCGAAGCAATTTGTTTTCCCCAAAATCAGTGTTAAGCGTGACTTAGGCATTCGCGTGCAGGCTAGGCTGCCGAATGCTCGGGAGTCCCGAGTGCCGATGTCCGAGCTCCGGAAGCCGGTGCCGAAGCCGAAGCGGAAGCCGAAGCCGCAAGCCGATTGTCGGATCTGGAGTCGGGACTCTGGTATGAATTTTTTTTCGGAAGAAATTATTTTTTTAGGTGAAAAATTGGTTATTTGCCTAATATGTATGCGGTTACTGGAAACTACATGCTTTCAATAGTACTATTGGAATCATGAGTGTGTGTATCTCCGAGTTATGCCCGATTCTTCAAAGCCGGAGTCGGAAGTGGGCGCGACTCTTCTCGGTGATTGAAATTTTTTTTCCATATCAATATTTCCTTCTTTTTATGTGAGATAAATTGTATTTGTCAAAGCCGTGCCAGAGTAATTTGTCAAATGGTGCACAGGTTCCTTAGTCGGATGGTTTCCGGAGTCGGAGCGGGAGTCCTGAGTACCAGAAGTACCTTTCTTTCGGAAAATATATTTTTAATTTATAATAAATTAGTTACCAGTAAAATTAAATTTAGGATGCAAATTTTTTTAATTTTAAATAATTTGAGTTGGGCGTATGGCATACCTGTGAGTCCGGTGGTTAGCGTCGTCGGGAGTTCCGCGGGAGTGTTTTTATGAATTTCTTTTGGGTAAAATTTGTATTTCAAGAAATATTTTTTAGGTGAAGGATGTAATGGAAGAATATAAGCAACCGGAAGTGATCTATCTAATTTTAATGTTATTTCAAATTTTAGCCGGAGCCGAAGTCTGATTAAAAAAAAAAAATTCATTTACAGTTTGGCGCTTTGGGAATTATTTATTTATTTATTATATTTATTTTATTTTATTTAGTTCTATATATATATATATAAATATATATTAGTATATATATAAGTATATATTATTATATTTTTATCATATTTTTATATTATATTAGTTTATTATATATTAATCTATTTAGTATATATATATATGTATTATATAATATATAATATAGTTATATCTATATCTCATTGTATTTTATTATATTTATTATTTCATTAACTCTTTTATTATATCTAATTATAACTAATATTCATGTTAATTATATATCTATATCTTTAATATCTTATCGTATTATATATATTTTGGTATATACTTAACTATATATTATAGTATAACTTATCTTGTTTAGTGGTATAGTTATTTATTTTATTAACGTGTGGTGTATAATAGTGAGTTGGAATGGTGTTGGATTAGGTGTTGTTGATGTTGTTATTGGTGTTTTTGATATTGTTGATGGTATTATTCGGACGTTGGTCATATAGTTATATATATATTGCGTCAACGT
>JABUQX010001439.1:0-15000 GCA_015478945.1 Trachelipus rathkii
TTTTCATGGAAAGAAAATTAAAAAGTTTTACCGTTTTCCAGAAGCGGCAATACCCATCTTGGCGGGTTCCCAACCGTCCCCTCCCTGGCCGTTCCCAGGCCTGCGACCAGCAGGGGTTTGACGCCCTTGTTGATGAAATGGTTGGTTTGAGATATTCTCTCACCAACCCATCGCCCTCGATTCCGGTCCCGTTTCAGGGACTGCCCAGTCTAGACCAGGTGAGGCTGTTTTGGCCTCTCAGAATACCCTTGTCTCCCCGTCTTTACGTTTGCCATTCCAGGAGCCCCTGCGTCACGGGGTTCCATTCCTAAACGCCAGTATACACCAACGCCGACGATCACGTTCGACCCCCCTCCAGGGGTTCCGGGTCTTGATTCCTACCCGCTTTATTTTTATTTTAAATTCAACGTCATCTCGTCCACTGACTTCTGTTAGCCAGCTCATCCTTAGTGATGCCTTTGGAAGCTGCTCTCCGCAACTTGAGCCACAGGCTACGCCAATGAGGAACGGTTCCTTCTTGGTTCGTGCTGCCTCTCGTACCCAGAGCAACGTCCTTGCTTCCCTATCCCATCTGGGGAAGATTCCCGTCATTTCTAAACCTGATGATGTTCGTAACACGTCGAAGGGTACCATATATGCGCCGGAGTTCTGTTCCGATGCTTCGATTGACATCCTAACTCATTTACAGGCTCACCACGTGCCTATCACCGACGTTTATCGGTTCCCTCCCCGTAAGGATGACCCCTCCAAGACGAACCCTCGTCTGTTGCTTACTTACCTCTGTGCCTTTCCCTCCATCCAAGGTAAAACTTGGTTTTACCATGCACACGGTTCGGACTTATGTGCCCTTCCCGAGAAGATGTTTCAAGTGCCATAAATTTGGTCACCCCCAGAAATATTGTCGGTCTCCCCAGACCATCTGTCCGACATGTGGCAGTTCTCTCCACCCGAACTGTGACACAGAGATCCTCCATGTTGTCCTAACTGCAAGGGGCCACACCTGGCTCCTCTGTCCACTGCCCCTTTTTCGCCTTGGAGAAGGAAATCCTGGAGCAGTGCGCCATTCATAAATATGACCGTCGTGAGGCTACCCGCCGGGCGAGGGAGAAGCTGGCTCATCTTCCTCTTTCTTATGCTGCGGCTGCGTCCACTCCATCTGCGGTTGCCTCTTCCGTTGCTCATCGCCCCCGTGCGTTGTCTCCGGGGCTTGTTCCGCTTTCACGTTCGACCGTTCGGCCTTCCGTGCCGGTTCCCGGATCACCTGTTTCTGTGGTTTCTGTGGCTCTGGACAATTGTCCTCCCAACTCTCCCGAAATGGTCCGCCGGACCGCTCGTCGTTCTTCGCCGACACACACGACCCTCTCTCACGCTCCTCTCCTTGTAGAGGTCCATGCAGCTCACAAGGGGATATCTGATTTTGCGAAAAGTTCCGCTTCTGAGGTCGATGGCATTCGTCCATGTGCCTCGTCGGAGCCTACCTGTACCGTCTCCCAGAAACGCCCTGCTTCTGTTTCGCCGGGGAAACACCAAGTCCCTCTTAACGGTTGCGAGAGTCCGTCCAAGGGCGGATCTTCCCGGGACAGACATCCGTATTCGCTTTGCTTATCGGGCCGCGGACTTCTTGAAGCAGAAGAAATCCCGTTTGTACTGGGGACCTGTCTCTGTCCTGCCTAAACGGGCTCGCCGCGCGCTGACCACCCGCGTGGCCGATCTCGGACCAGTGGTCTGCACTCTGCCGCGTTTCTGATAATTACTAACTTACTCCGCCTAAGCCGCTTCGTTTCTGCCTATTCAGCGAATTTTTCTGAACTTTTTCGGATGGCCACGATGACCTCTTCGGACACTCTTTTTCCCGTGGGGGTGTCCCGTGCTGACACAGTTGTCCCACCAGGGGAGGTCCGAGGAGGTATCGATTGACACCTCGCCCGCTCGCAGTCTTCCGGGTAGACGTGGCACCTCTTCGATGTGTGTTGAGGGTGGGTTGGCTGCTGGGTGGATGCAGGAGGTGGAGGAGTCTTCCTTCTGCCTCTTCCCCTCCACCCCCTTTGACTTCGGTCCCGTCGACGAGCCTTCTGGCTCTCCTCGGCCGCGGACCGCTTGCCTCTCGAGATTTTTAAACTGCATAACGCCGATACACTTGTCCATCCCGATGTGTCCTCATCTCACTCCGCCGACACCGTTACTCCTTGTCATGCTCTTCCATCTCCCAGCCTTTGTTAAGGGCGCCTCCTGGCGAGACGCGTCCCCCTTCCCCAATCTGCTAAAAAGTCTGGCAGGGGTGCGTCCTGAGGGGAGGGATGTTCGAAATGTGGAGTGTGACTTGGCGCGTTTCTTTGGCGAGCCCTCTCCTGATGTGCCCAGGAACCCCTCTCGTAAACAAGGGGGTTCCACACATATCCCTGCTGCGTGATCTTCCTCTCCCTCCGGGGTTTGAGGTTCCTGTCGGTGGGTCGTCCGGCGGCTCACGGGACCTTCCGCCTTTAACCTTCTGAGAAGACTGCCACATCCCAAAACATCGTGACTATTGTCACGGAATCGTCCTGACATTGGATTGTTTCCCCGTTTATGGCACGTTTCATACATGGAACTGCCGCGGATACTTTGCTAATTACGAAGAGCTGAAGATTACTTATCGATCATCAGCCCTTGGCTGTTTTTTACAGGAGTTGCAACTTCGTGACCGTGACCTTTTGCAACCTTCAAGGTACAGGGAGCCCCTTATTTCCCTGAATCGTGGAACCAGCGACAGAGGTGGGCAGCGATCCTGCTTCACGAGTCTGTTCCATTTACTCCCATTCCACTCTCTACTCCACTGCATGCCGTGGCGGCTCCGTATCCCATCTTGACGCGCCGCTTTACGCCTGTGCTCGGTGGTACTGGCGCCCAGCTGTAAAATATACCAAGAAAGACCCGTCGAATTTTTTCACGTGTCTCCCACCGCCAATGTTGGTCCTCGTGACTTTAACCTTCGCCATCCTTTGTGGAGTGACTCTGTTACGTCCCACAATGTCGGTTGATTGTTGAGTATTTTGCAGGATTCTTTCATTGGGATGTCTCAACACGGGCCCTTCCCCACCTTTGAACGTTTTGATACAGGGCACTTCTTCCTGTGTCTCGCACGTCTCGTTGTGTTCCATCTCGTCTTTAGATCGTTTTTGGGGTGGGAAAGGTCGTCTTTTCTCTGTGGTAGTGACCACTACCCTATCGTGATACCATCCTTCGGCCCCATTCAGCAGCTACCACCTTATTCTGGCTGGCGCTATGACAGGGCAGACTGGTCTTCCTTTCATCAGGTCACTTACTTTTCCATCTTTCCTGCAACTAACGTGTTCCCGTCGCCGGCGGATGCCTTCACTTACTTTCAGGAAGTTATCCTTCAGGCGGCAACGGAGCATATACCCTTTTATCTGGGACCTGGAAATCAACGACCCCTTGGTGGAACCAGGAGCGTGCTCGGGCTAATCGTGAAAAGCGTAAGTTGTATAAGCTGTATAAACAGACTCCCACACCTTCCAACTTGATTCTGTTTAAAGCTTCGCGGCCCGCTCCCGGCGTATTAATCGCCGTACGCGGAAACAGTATTTTCGCACATACGCTTCCACCGTTAATTCTTCTACGCCTGTATCATGAGTCCATAAAAAGGTGCGAAAATTTTCCCGAAAACACCATGCTGATCCGCCTATTATCCTCGCTTATGGCCCGCAAACTTCTGATGTTATCTCTGCTCCCGGGGTTGTGGCGGACGAGTTGGGTTATCACTTCGCGTCCTGCTCCAGCGGCTCCCGTTATCCTAAACCTTTTCGTTCTAGTCACTTGCGGGTGGAGTTTTCCTATTTTTCTGTTCGCGCCTGGACGACCTTCCATACATACGCTGCTATTCACCAGGGGCGAGTTCCTAAGACGCCCTCAAGCTTTTGCGGGGATGGAGCGCCTGGCCCTGACGGCATCTCCTTTCAGATGCTTCAACATGCTCATCCATCTGCCACTGCCTTCCTTCTCGGCTTATATAATAGAATATGGGTGGAGGGGGTCTTCCCTCCTGCCTGGTCTACTGCATATATTGTCCCCATTCCCAAACCTGGGAAGGATCCGACTTCTTCCGATAACCATCGCCCTATTTCATTGACCTGCAATACATGTAAGCTCATGGAGAGATTGGTGGCTTCCCGTCTTGTTCCCACATTGGAGCAACTCCATGCATTTTCCGACTACCAATTTGGTTTTCGTCGCCATCGCTCGACCCAGGATCCTCTCCTTTGGTTGGATCACGACATTCGTGAGTCTTTTGCTTTCAACAAAATGGCCTTGGCCGTTTTCTTTGACCTCGAAAAGGCGTATGATAGCACGTGGAGGTTGGGGTTTTGCGGAGCCTCCATTCCTTGGGCCTTAGGGGGCAACTTCCCCTTTTCCTTCAGTTATTGATGTCGGATCGTTCGTTTCAGGTCCGTTGTGGTACCACGATGTCAAGGCGTTTTGTCCTGAAAGAAGGGGTGTCGCAGGCAGTGTACTGAGCGTGTTGCTTTTCGCAATAGGTTTCAATGGTGTTGTCGATTCCATCCCGCCGTCAAGTGGCGCTCAGCTCCATCTTTGTTTTGACGATCTTTCCCTGTACATCTCTGGAAGCTAAACTTCCTTGTATGGAACGCCAACTTCAGGTTGCCATCGATAGGGTTTCTTCCTGGTGCTCGCGCGTGGCTTTCACATTCTCCACGTCGAAAACAACAGCCGCTGGCTTTTTTCCGGAAAAATCCTCGTCGTAGGAGTCGCCTACAATTGCCTCCATTGTTACGCTTCTATGGCTCCCCTATCCGTGTGGAGCCGGGGGTGCGGTTCCTGGGTCTGTTGCTCGATGAGCGGCCTCACGTACCTTCCTCAATATTACTTCTCCTCAAAGGCTAATTGGCGCCGTTTCCTTGGATCTCTTACGCACCTCACCTCAAGACTTGGGGTGCGGAGAGAAAAACCATGCTCCACCTATACATCAATGCTG
This sequence comes from Trachelipus rathkii, assembly GCA_015478945.1. NCBI lineage: Eukaryota > Metazoa > Arthropoda > Malacostraca > Isopoda > Trachelipodidae > Trachelipus > Trachelipus rathkii. The sequence goes on from JABUQX010001439.1 coordinate 4,991, forward strand.
GTGGCGGGCTTAAACTGGCCTATTGGGGGCTGTGCATTTTAATGGGCAGACTTCCAGTCCTACCTCCGCCCTTCTTGACCCATTCAGTTTCTGAAGGTCCTGAGAATTGCCACGGGTGCATTCCGTTCCTCTCCGCGAGGAAAAGCCTGGAGGTGGAGGCGGGGTGGATGCCCCTATCCCTGCGGAGGGTGCAGCTCCATGTGCTCGCTGTTCATCCGTCTTCAGGTTCTACCTGTCGGCTTGACACCTATAATAAGAGCGTGTTCGTCACAAGTCTTCTATCGGCATTTGCTTGGGGTTGTTCTTCTCATCTTTGCTTTCCCTCGACCTTCCTCAGGCGAGCGGTAATGCAATTGATTTTGCCTCTACTCGTTCACAGTGGGTCTCCCGCCTCCTGCTCTCTGTCAGATGGGATGCCCAGTCTTTACATAAGCGGAGGCGCACCAAGTTGGCTGTTGAGGGATTCCTATTTCCTTTGTATCTCACGCGAGGTTCCATAGCGACTCATAAGCGGTTTTACACCGATGGTTCAAAGACGGAGGAAGGGGGTGGGAGCTTAAGCTGTGTTTCCGGACATCAATGTATCCCATACCCTTCCACCGCTAATTTGTCTGTTTTTTTCCAGCTGAACTAATAGCTATGTCCATGGCGGTGAACAGGATCAGTACCTTTGCCCGTGGGGGTAATTATACCATCTTTTCGGATTCTCGGAGCGCTCTCCCAGTCGTTGCTTGACCGGTCAACCCGTAACCCGTTGGTGTGCCATTCAACAGCCCCTCTGCTTGTTACCAGCGCAGAACCACAACATTGAGTTTCTGTTGGGTTTCCCTCCATGTGGGATGTTCCTGGCAACGAACAGGCCGATGGAGGCAAACGGGCGGCTTGCAACAACAGGGTGTCGAGTGCCTGTTACCTTCGCTCTGCTGTGCGCCTTGGGCCATTTTCCCTAGCTCAGATTTCTCCATCTCTTTTGCGTCGGGGCTTCCTTCTCTGGCTGGCTAAGTCTGTTGGGCGGAAGGAATGCCTCGTGGCGCAAGGCTTCGGAATGTCAAACCCGTCCTTGGCCGGTGGTCTTCATCTTGTAGAAAGTCGCCTCCTGGAGGTGGTACTGGCTCGGTTGCGTCTTGGTCATACAAATCTCACCCATGGGTTCTTATGTCGCGAGGGTTCCCCCGTTCTGCCCATTTTTGCCTCGCTCCAGTTGTCCTCTCGACTGTCCGTTCATCTCTTTCTGGTAATTGGGTTGCCAATCATGACCCTTCGAAGCAAGTTCTTTCCTGACGTGCTAACTATCCTCTTCAGCATCGCCTTCAGCACATCTTATCCGGAATCATCTCATTTTCGTAGTGATCGCATTTTTGCCTTTCTCTTGGAACTGAACATCTTGTATAAGATCTAACCATCTCAGCCTTGTTCCTCTTTCGTTTTGTTAGGGATTTCCCCTGTCGTTAGTTTGCTAACACGGTCTACCCGCATTCTTGTGTGCTGTAGGGATCCCTGTACATCCACTCCAAAAAAAAAAAAAAAATTATTATTATTATTATTATTATATTATTATTATTATTATTATTTTTATTATTATTTATTATTATTATTATTATTATTATTATTATTATTATTATTATTATTATTATTATTATTATTATTATTATTATTATTATTATTATTATTATTATTATTATTATTATTATGTATTATTATTATGATTATGATTATGATTATGATTATGATTATGATTATGATTATGATTATGATTATGATTATGATTATGATTATGATTATGATTATGATTATGATTATGATTATTTGTATTATTATTATTATTATTTGTATTATTATTATTATTATTTGTATTATTATTATTATTATTTGTATTATTATTATTTGTATTATTATTATTTGTATTATTATTATTTGTATTATTATTATTTGTATTATTATTTGTATTATTTGCCTTATTTGTAGTATTGGTAGTATTTGAAGTATTTGTATTATTTGTATTGTATTATTTTTTTTTATTATTTATTTTTTTTATTTTTTATTTTTTTTTTTTTTTATTTTTTTTTTTTTTTTTTTTTTTTTTTTTTTTTTTTTTCTTATTTTTTTTTTTTTTTTTTATATTATTATTTTTATTATTTTATTATTTTTTTTATTTTTCATTTTTATTTTTTTCTTTATTTTTTTTATAATTTTTTTATTTTTTTATTTTTTTTTTAATTTTTTTTTTATAATTTTTTTATTTTTATTTTTTTATTTTTATCATTTTTATCCTTATCAATTTTATCATTTTTATCATTTTTATTATCATTTTTATCATTATTATTTTTATCATTATCATCATTTTTATCATTTTTATCATTTTTATTATTATCATTTTTATCATTATCATTTTTATCATTTTAATTATTTTAATCATTTTATCATTTTTATCATCATTTTTATCATTTATCATTTTTATCATTTTTATCATTACACAATGTTACAAGAAAAATGTTTGTTCTAATTTTTCTTTTGTTTTTTATTCCGTTTTCTATGTCGATTCCAAATATGTTTTTAGTTTTTCTCTAGCATCGACCGTTTTTGTGTTACGACGGCAGGAAGTATTTATTGGCATCCCATTTTGTATGGTGGTTACCGTTACAAAAAAATAATAATTTTTTGTTTCTTCTGATTTTTTTTTTATTCAGTTTTTTATGCAGATTCTAAATATGTTTTTATTTTTTTTTTTCTTATGCCGGTAACCACAATACAAAATGAGATGCCAATAAATACTTCCTGCCGTCGTAACACAAAAATGGTCGATGCTAGAGAAAAACTAAAAACATATTTGGAATCTGCATAAAAAACTGAATATAAAATAAAAAATCGGAAGAAAGAGAAAAAAATTTTTTTTTGTAACGGTAACCACCATACAAAATGAGATGCCAATAATTACTTCCTGCCGTCGTAACACAAAAACGGTCGATGCTAGAGAAAAACTAAAAATATATTTGGAATCTGCATAAAAACTGAATAAAAAAAATATTAAATCAGAACAAACAAAAAACAAATCTTTTTTTGTGACATTGTGTTATCATCAACATCATTTTTATCATTATCACCATTTTTATCATTTTTTATCATCATCATCATCATTTTTATCATTATCATCTTTATCATCACTTATATCATTTTAATCATTATCATTTTTATCATTATCATCATTTTTATCATCATCGTCATCATTATCATCATTTTTATCATCATTATCATAATTTTTATTTTTATCATTTTTATCATTTTTATCATCGTTTTTATCATTTTATCATTTTTAAACATTTTTAATCATTTTTAATAATTTTAAATAATTTTTAATAATTTTAAATCATTTTTATAATTTTATCATTTTTAAGATTTTTATCATTTTTAATCATTTTCTATTATCATTTTCTATTTTTAATAATTTTTAATAATTTTTAATAATTTTTAATCATTTTTTATCATTTTTTATCATTTATCATTTTTTATTATTTTTTATCATTTTTTATAATTTTTTATAATTTTTTTTCATTTCTTTCATTTTTTATCATTTTTTAATCATTTTTTTAATCATTTTTTAATCATTTTTTTAATCATTTTTATCATTTTTTTATCATTTTTTTATCATTTTTTTATCATTTTTTTATCATTTTTTTATCATTTTTTTATCATTTTTTTATCATTTTTTTATCATTTTTTTTATCATTTTTTTAATCATTTTTTTTATCTTTTATCTTTTTTTATCATTTTTTATCATTTTTTATCATTTTTTTATCATTTTTTATCATTTTATATCATTTCTTTATAATTTTTCATTTTTTTATTTTATCATTTTTTATCATTTTTTATCATTTTAATCATTATCATTTATTATCATCATCATTTTAATCATTTTTATCATTTTCATTTTAATCATTATCATCATTTTAATAATTATCATCATTTTAATCATTATCATTATCATGATGTATTATGTATTATTTATTAATATTTATTAATATTTATTAATATTTATTAATATTAACATTTATTAATATTATTTTTATTAATATTATTATTATTATTATTATTATTATTATTATTATTATTATTATTATTATTATTATTATTATTATTATTATTATTTTTTTAATATTATTAGTTTGATTATTATTATTATTAATATTATTAATATTATTAATATTAATATTATTAATATTATTAATATTATTAATATTTTTAATATTATTAATATTATTAATATTAATATTATCAATATTAATATTATTAATATTATTAATATTAATATAAATTATTATTTATAGTTTTTATTTTTATTTTATTATTTTTATTTAGTATTTATTTTTAGTATTAGTATTATTAATTATTAGTAATTATTTTGTTGTAAGTAAGCAGTATTCTTTATTATTGTACTAGTATGCTGTATTATTATTTAGCATTTATTATTATTATTATTATTATTATTAATTATTATTATTATTATTATTATTATTATTATATTATTATTATTATTATTATTATTATTATTATTATTATTATTAATATTATTAATATTATTATTATTATTATTATTATTATTATTATTATTATTATTATTATTATTATTATTAATTATGTATTTTATTTATTATTATTATTATTATTATTATTATTATTATTATTATTATTATTATTTATTATTATTATTATTAAATTTTGATTAGTAATGCTATACATTATTATGAATATTATTAAAATTTATTAATTTATTATTGTTATTTATTTATTATTGTTGATTTATTATTTATTATTATTATTAATTTTATTATTTATATAATATATTGTTTTTATTAATTATTAATTTTAGATTAATATAACTAATATTACTATTTTTAATTATTTTATTTTTTTCTTTCTTATATATTTATTATTATTATTATTTATTATTATTTTTAATTATATTTATTATTTATTACTTATTATTATTATTTATTATTATTATTTATTATTATTTATTATTATTATTTATTATTATTGATATTAATTCTTTTATTTTTCCTTTTTATTTTTTATTGTTTATTTTTATTATTTCTTTTTATTATTTATTATTTTATTATTATTATATTATTATTATTAATTTTATTATTATTTTATTATTATTATTTTTATTATTATTATTATATTTTTATTATTTATTATTTATTTTTATTATTTAAATTATTTTATTATTATTATTTATTATTTATTATTTATTATTTATTATTTATTATTTATTATTTATTATTTATTTATCATTATTTATTTATCATTATTTATTTATCATTATTTATTTATCATTATTTATTTATCATTATTTATTTATCATTATTTATTTATCATTATTTATTTATCATTATTTATTTATCATTATTTATTTATCATTATTTATTTATCATTATTTATTTATCATTATTTATTTATCATTATTTATTTATCATTATTTATTTATCATTATTTATTTATCAGTATTTATTTATCATTATTTATTTATTATTATTTATTTATTTTTATTTATTTATTTTTATCTATTTATTATTATTTATTCATTATTATTTATTTTTTTATTTATTTATTTATTTTTATTTTTTATTATTTTTTATTTTTTATATTTTTTATTTTATTATTTTTTATTTTTTATTTTTTATTATTTATTATTATTTTTTATTTTTATTATTATTTATTATTTTTTATTATTTTTTATTATTTTTTATTATTATTTATTATTATTTGTTATTGTTTATTTATTATTTATTTATTTGTTTATTATTTATTTATTATTTATTTATTATTTTATTATTTATTTATTTATAATTTATTTATTTATTTATTTTTTATTATTTATTTTATTTATTTATTTATTTATTTATTTATTTATTTTTTTTTATTTATTTATTGAATTATTATTTATTTATTTATTTATTTATTTATTTATTTATTTATTCCAAATTATTTATTTTGTGAATTTTTATTAGTGTTTATTTATTTATTATTTTTTTTTATTTAATTACTTTATTATTATTTATTTATTATTAATTTATTTATTATTATTTATTATTTTATTTATTATTAATTATTATTTATTATTTATTATTATTATATTATTTAATTATTATTTATTAATTATTATTTATTATTATTATTTTTATTATTATTATTATTAGTATTAATAGTAGTAATAGGTAAAGTATGAAGGTTATTATTATTTCTATCATTATTTTTCTAACAATGTAATTTTTATAATTATTTATTATTTATTATTAATTATTAATTATTGGTTTATTATCAGTTATTATTTATTAATCTATTATTTATTATTTATTTTTATTATTTATTATTTATAAATTGTATTTATTAATTATTTATTTATTATTTATTATTTTAACTAATTTATTATTTATTATTTATTATTTAATAATATTTAGTCTTTGTTATTTATTATTTATTATTTATTATTATTATTTATTATTTATTATTTATTATCTATTATTTATTATTTATTTTTTTTTATTTATTTTTATTATTTTTATTTATTTATTATTATTTATTTTTATTATTTATTATTTATTATTTTTTATTTTTTTTTTTATTTTTTATTTGTTTTATTATTTATTTTTTTTTTATTTATTTTTTATTAATTTATTATTTTTTTTATTTTTTATTATTTATATTTTATTTCATTTTATTTCTTTATTTCTTTTCTTTATTCATGTATGAATTATAAACTATTTATTATGAGACTGCTTTATCTTCTGTCTTAAATAACAATTAGGCTTTTTATTTATTTTTATTCATTTATTATTTTATTATTTATTATTTATTATTTAATTATTTATTATTTTATTATTTATTATATGATTATTTTTATTATTTATTATTTATTTATTTATATATTTTTTATTTTTATTTATTTATTTATTATTTATTATTTATTATTTATATTATTTTTATTATTTATTATTTATTATTTTTTTATTATTATTATTAATTATTATTATTATAATTATTTTATTAATTATTATTATTATTATTATTATTTATTATTTATTATTATTATTTTATTATTATTATTATTAATTATTATTATATTATTTTATTATTATTATTATTATTATTATTATTTATATTAATTATTATTATTATTATTATTATTATTATTATTTATTATTATTTTATTATTATTATTATTATTATTATTATTATTTTATTATTATTATTATTATTATTATTTATTATTATTTATTATGTATTATTATTATTATTAATTATTATTAATTATTATTTATTAATTATTATTTATTAATTATTATTATTATTATTATTATTATTATTATTATTATTATTATTATTATATTATTATTATTATTATTATTTATTATTATTATTATTATTATTATTATTATTATTATTTTTTATTATTATTATTATTTTATTATTATTATCATCATTATTATTATTATCTTTTGATTCTTATTATTATTATAACAATTATTGTTACTATAATAATAATACTTTTATTATTATTATTATTATTATTTTATTTATTTATTATTATTATTTTATTATTATTATTATTATTATTATTATTATTATTATTTATTATTATTTTATTATTATTATTATTATTATTATTATTATTTATTATTTATTATTATTTTTTATTATTATTTATTAATTATTAATTATTATTATTTATTATTAATTATTTTATTATTATTTTATTATTATTTATTATTATTTATTATTATTTATTATTATTTATTATTATTTATTATTATTTATTATTATTTAATATTATTTAATTATTATTTAATTATTATTTATTATTATTTATTATTAATTTTATTAATTATTAATTTTTTTTTTAATTATTAATTATTAATTCATTAATTAGAATTCGCGATTTTATTGGTTCCTAAGATTAAATATTTAAATTATTAAATTATTAATTATTAATTATTATTATTAATTATTAATTATTAATATCTATTTTATTAGTATCTATTTTATTAGTATCTATTTTATTAGTATCTATTTTATTAGTATCTATTTTATTAGTATCTATTTTATTAGTATCTATTTTATTAGTATCTATTTTATTAGTATCTATTTTATTAGTATCTATTTTATTAGTATCTATTTTATTAGTATCTATTTTATTAGTATCTATTTTATTAGTATCTATTTTATTAGTATCTATTTTATTAGTATCTATTTTATTAGTATCTATTTTATTAGTATCTATTTTATTAGTATCTATTTTATTAGTATCTATTTTATTAGTATCTATTTTATTAGTATCTATTTTATTAGTATCTATTTTATTAGTATCTATTTTATTAGTATCTATTTTATTAGTATCTATTTTATTAGTATCTATTTTATTAGTATCTATTTTATTAGTATCTATTTTATTAGTATCTATTTTATTAGTATCTATTTTATTAGTATCTATTTTATTAGTATCTATTTTATTAGTATCTATTTTATTAGTATCTATTTTATTAGTATCTATTTTATTAGTATCTATTTTATTAGTATCTATTTTATTAGTATCTATTTTATTAGTATCTATTTTATTAGTATCTATTTTATTAGTATCTATTTTATTAGTATCTATTTTATTAGTATCTATTTTATTAGTATCTATTTTATTAGTATCTATTTTATTAGTATCTATTTATAATTAATTATTTATAATTAATTAATTATTTATAATTAATTAATTATTTATAATTAATTAATTATTTATAATTAATTAATTATTTATAATTAATTAATTATTTATAATTAATTAATTATTTATAATTAATTAATTATTTATAATTAATTAATTATTTATAATTAATTAATTATTTATAATTAATTAATTATTTATAATTAATTAATTATTTATAATTAATTAATTATTTATAATTAATTAATTATTTATAATTAATTAATTATTTATAATTAATTAATTATTTATAATTAATTAATTATTTATAATTAATTAATTATTTATAATTAATTAATTATTTATAATTAATTAATTATTTATAATTAATTAATTATTTATAATTAATTAATTATTTATAATTAATTAATTATTTATAATTAATTAATTATTTATAATTAATTAATTATTTATAATTAATTAATTATTTATAATTAATTAATTATTTATAATTAATTAATTATTTATAATTAATTAATTATTTATAATTAATTAATTATTTATAATTAATTAATTATTTATAATTAATTAATTATTTATAATTAATTATTTATTTATAATTAATTATTTATTTATAATTAATTATTTATTTATAATTATTTAATTATAATTATTTAATTGTTTATTAATTAATTAATTATTTATAATTAATTATTTAATTGTTTATTAATTAATTAATTATTTAATTTATTAACTTTTTTATTCTCATTTAATTATTTATTGTTTTATAATTTTATATTTATTTAAAAAAATTATTTAATGTTAATTTTTCAATTATTATTTATTATTGATAATTATTTCACTATTACTATTTATTAATTATTATTTATTAAAAAGTATTTAGCAATTATTATTTAATTTTTAATATTTAATTTATTTTTTATAATTTATGAATTATTTAATTTATTTATTTAAATAATTTATTATTTATTAACTACTATTTAGTTCTTTTTTATTAATTTAATTATTTATAAATTATTTAATTTATTATTATTAATTGAATCATTCATTGTTTATTAATTAATTATTTTTTATTTATTATTTAGTAACTATTTATTTATTTCTTATTTATTATTAGTTACCAATTTATTTATCTATTATTTAATTATTTATTTTTTATTGCTTTTCTAATTTTTCATTAAATATTTAATTAATTAATTATTTATTATTTTTTCAGCAATGAAAACGAATCCTTGAAACTAATATCTCCACAATCTTTCTCCACTTTCCACACTCCATGTTCAAGACCATTCGGTACTTG
>JABUQX010001439.1:20000-25000 GCA_015478945.1 Trachelipus rathkii
GAGCCGTAACATAGGAAGCAATTGTGTGCGACCCCTACGACAAAAAAAAATTTCGGAAAAGCACGGCTGTAATTTTCGACGTGTGGAGAATGTAAAGCCACTCCCAGAACACCAGGAGGAAACCATATCAATGGCGAGCTGAAGTTGACGCACCATACAAGGAAGTTTACTCAGAGATGTACAGGGCCAAGATCGTCAACGTAGATGGAGCAGCGTACTGAGGTTGCGATGGAATCGACAACTTCATTGAAGCCTATTGCAAAAAGCAACACGCTAGTTTTACGGACAGGGTTTTTTCTTCCTCTCAGACTTAGCTTCCAGTCTCTACCATGGCTTCAGAGAACTGTGGCAAGAGTGCTGAAGTTCCGACCACCGCGGAGCCAAACTGTGTGAGTTTAAGCCCATTTTGAGTAATTTTCCTCTGCATTCCGACGCAACTGCTTTCAAGAAACAGCCTTGGTTCGTCTTAGCATTGCAACAAATCTCTCACGCATGAACACTTTATATCCGGGACTCTCGTCCTGTCAATTGGCAAGTTGCGTAGTAATCAATTCCTCAGTCCATTCACACATATGTGTAGACTGTCCTTATTTTAGTTGCCCCCATCGCTGGCACTCGGAGCACCTTTCTCCAAAAACAGGCTTTGCCACATTATTGGCTGAATCAGTGTATTTTTGATAGCACCTTGCCATCTCTTTTTCTTTCACGAAATAAGTTGAAATTCTTTATAAGATTTGTTATCCAAATTCTCGAATAATTGCTATTCTACAAAGTTCGTTCTTATAAGTACAGACCCCGAGTGATTCAAACGTCTGCAGCTCTTTACGAGCCATGACTATGCCTGTACTATCCATCTAATATATTGTATATTATATATATTATTATATATATTTATAATATATAATATAATATAATATATATATATATATATATATATATTATATATATATATATATATAAATACTATATATATTATTATTATATAAGTATATATATATATTTAATCTATTTATTTATTATATATTTATATTATTATCATATATATTATTATATTATTATAATATAATATTATAATATATATTATATAATATAATATATAATATATATATATATATATATATATATATATATATATTATATATATATAATAAGGTATATATATATAGGTATATCTATATATATATATATATTATATATATAATATATATATATATATAATATATATATATATATATATATATCATATATATATTATATATAATATATATATATATAAATAAATATATATATTATATTAATAATATATTATATATATTATAAAGTTTATGATTGAATGTTTTAGTTCCTTAACATTTTTTACTTTTAAATATAATAATAATAATCATTTATCAATGTTGAAATATTCGAAGGATCACATATTGTTGATCTGATATCAGATCTCTCGCGCGAGTGGAAGAAGCATTTTGTAACTGGATGGAATAGTGTCAAACATGAACTTCAGGCTATTAATTTTCCTAGAACTTTGACCTTAAATAAATAAAGGTTAGCTGATTTTTATAATATGCAAATATCTAGTAGACATTATATATTATATATATATATATATATATATTAGTAGTATATGGATTATTTATATTATTATTTATTATGTTTTATATAATATATATATTTTTTTTATATATATATATATATATTATAGTATATATTTTTTTATATATATTTTTAATTATGATATATATATATATATACCGTATATATATATATATATATATATATATATATATATATATATATATATATATATATATATATATAATATATATATGTATATTTATGTTTTATATATATATATATATATATATATATTATATATATATGTATTCGTGTATGCGAATATTATGCGAATGATTTAATTTTTTTAATATTAGCAAATGCAAATATGAATTCCAATATATATTTTTTAAATATTGGCGAATACGAATGTGAATGCGAATATTCGTGAATTCCCGAATATTAAATGTTTTCTGTAATGTGAGACTTTTTATACTAGGGTAATATAAGTGGAATATTTACTTCTTCTGTAAAATTTCATTCATAAAAAAAGTTGAATGAGTAAAATACATTTAAATTCCTACGTTTGCAGAATGTAGAACGGGGACCCATTCTTGCACGCATTCCGCCAACCTCTTTCTCCAACCTCCGCCCTTTGAAAGAGGAAAACCTCCTTAATTTATAAACCCACACAGTTGATAGCATAATCAATAGTTGAAATAAATTATTGGAAGGTTATACTATAAATTAATAATTTTTCTTCTCTCTCTCTCTCTCTCTCTCTCTCTCTCTCTCTCTCTCTCTCTCTCTCTCTCTCTCTCTCTCTCTCTCTCTCTCTCTCTCTCTCTCCTCTCTCTCTCTCTCTCTCTCTCTCTCTCTCTCTCTCTCTCTCTCTCTCTCTCTCTCTCTCTCTCTCTCTCTCTCTCAGCATTTAATCTACTACGCTTTTCATCATAGATCAGACCTGCATCACTAAAGAGAAATTCACTGGCAACATAAGTCCTTGCTAATTACGAAAAATAAGAATACGTCACTTCATGCATCCTCCACCATGCAAGATGGTCTTCGTCAAGGGAAATGCGATTCTCTTTGCTCACTCACTGGTCGACGATTTCTGGTGCCATCTCAAAGATCTAATCACTATCATTAATGTTTGAATGTAGAATTACCTGCATGACGTCGGTGGAAGAGGTGTTGCTTGTGGATGATTTTAAAGCAACGATTTTTGTTCTTTGTTTTTTTTTTCTTGAAATATTTCAAACTTGTATTTAAAGTTATGTATTAGTGATGCTTCAAGTCCAAATTTTAAGACCTGGTTCGGGTCACAGTGCCAGTTCAAACATTATGCCAAACGAAAGTCTCAAATATTGTAAAAATCATCATAACAGAAATATTGAAAGAATGTAACGTATATTTATAAGATATATATATATAAGTATATATATATATATATATATTATATAATATATAATTTTTTTTATATTATAATATATATATAATATATATATATCTTATATATTATATATATATATTATATAAATTTAATTTATAAATATATATAATATATATATATATATATATATAGAGGGAGATACACGCATACTCGAAGCGATGAAAATACCTCCCATTTTTTAATGGTGCGTCTTTCTCTTTTGCGTTTATATTTCACATACTGATCTCCCACCCAAAATCTTACTAAACACAATTTATACACATTATCATATACACATACTTAAGTACACACCCCTCTTCTAGATATATTTTATCTTTTATAGAAACATCCCCTACTACTCATATCCCTGTGTGTTGTATATATAGTATATTGTCGCTCCTACATCTTATGTCCTTGCGGGCTTAGAGCCGACCTAGAAAGGACGTGTATTATTTGTCCTTGGCTTGACGCTACGTGATTGGCTTGCCTAGAGGAATTGCTTAATTGTATGCTCTCTGTATTATTTTCTGATGCCGTTAAACGCCTTCTAGCTTTCGGCGAAAATGTATGAATCGTGATGGTACATGGAATATCAGAGAATAAATGTTGAGGAGAAGAGGAGAGAGGTGATGGATGTATTAAAAGGCAAATTTGATTGTCGCTGTGACGTAAACAAAGATGAAGGAAACGAAGAAATTGAAGTGTGTGTGTGAAATCGTGTGTTGCTGGTGTGGAAATGAATGAAAGAGGAAGAGAAGGAGTTGCAATTTGATGGTACCTGTGTACGAAGTATGGTAGATTTTTTGAGTGTGTGAGTCTTAGAATTCTAATGTTAAATTAAGTTTGAAAAGTCAAGGTATGTGTGGCTGTGACGTATGGTCCATCTGAGGAAAACGTGAAGAGAGGTACGATTTTTGGGTTAATCTGAAATGTATGTTCTGGAGGGGTTTGTTATTATTTATGCATTCATATATTATAATTCTTTCTTAAATGTTGATAGTTTGATCCAAAAAAGAGATGGTATACAGTGTTTGGGGGCCGGAGGAAAAATATTATATATAATGCAAATATGTCTGTGAGAGAGAGGGTATGTGTGTAAGTAATACTTCTTTAAACACAAGAGTATCCATAATATACTAGAGTTGGTTTAGTAGAGATGTTCGAAGTGGAAAAGTATGATTGATTCTAGTTGTTGGTGAGAGGAATGTTGAAGTTATGTGTGGATGTAAATCAGTTAGGGGTTAGGAATTATCGGATCATTATGTTTTCTATGTAAAAATAAGTTTAGTGGGCGGCTTTGTATGAAAGGAAGGTGATACGGAAGGAAGAGGTTAAAATTAAGAGTGAGAAGTTAAGTGAGCAAAACAATAAGGATAAGTATGTAAGCACGCTCGCAAGTAAAACGTTTGAATGTGAACAAGTTGATACTGAACAATTCTGGGGGCAAATGAAGGCAATTGTTAGTATTGCCAAAGAAGTATGTGGAATGTGCTAAAGTAGGAAGTAAAGAAGTTAACAGTGAATGGTGGAATGAAGAGGAAGTATGTGATGTCCTAAAGTAGGAAGTAAGAATTAACGTGAATGGTGGAATGAAAGGTGATGAAAAGCGGTTAAAGTAAAAAAAGAAAGCGTGGTGGAAGCTACTAAAAAGCAAAATGATGTTTAGACTTCAATAAGAAAGATGCTTGAATTATATAAGGAGGAAAAAAGAAATACTAAAAGGTGTATACGTAGGAGAAAACAAGAGTAAATGAACAGTTTGGAAGAGGATGAATGGGGACTTACAAGGGAATAGGAAGCTCTATCTGAAGAAGAGCGGAAAGGTAGAATGAGGAATTAAGGGGAATCTGTTAGAATAATGAAAGAAGAATGGTGGAGATATGTGAAATGGATGTGAGGGCAGTGTGGAAAGAACACTTCAAAAATCTGCACAATATTAACAGTATGATGAGGTGTTAGTGAAGTGTTGTGGGTTTGATGGTGCCAAAAGGAATAAGTAAGTTTTTTTTTTGGTTAT
>JABUQX010001439.1:30000-37602 GCA_015478945.1 Trachelipus rathkii
TATTATAATAATAATAATAATAATAATAATGAATAATTTTTAATAATATAATAATAGATAATAATAATAATAATAATAATAATAATAATAATAATAATATAATAATAATAATAATAATAAATAATAAATATTATTATTATTATTATTATATTATTATTATTATATTATATTATTATATTATTTATTATTATATTAGTTATTATTATTATTAATTATATTATATTATTATTATTATTATTATTATTATTATTATTATTATTATTATTATTATTATTATTATATTGATCTTTATGGGAAAAATTATATTATGATTCATATTCAATTTGACTGGTTTTCGTTTTTCATTTTTTTTTTATTTAAATATTCCCCCCGACTATCTGATAGAAATCTATTCAAGGAAAAGGTCTAAAATAATAATGTAAAAAAACAGTCCCCATGTAAATTAAAGCTTTAAAACGTAGGTAATTAAATTCAAAAGGATGGAAAGGAGACGGCACCAGTAAGAACAAGCCTGGAATTTGCAAATATCCATACAAAATTAATGCGAATTCATGGCACGAACTTCAGGGAGGGAGTTTTAAAAGTAGTAACGTATGATTTGTCAGACTCCTCGATCATTTGCAGATGCAGTACGTATAGAAAAGATAAGGCACCAACGTCGCATCGTGATGTTAAAGGGGCAAGTGAACTAGAAAGTGCAGAACAATTTTTAAGACTTTCAGCCTTTTACTCTACCTTATCCAATAGATCAAATAGACAGGTGAAACCTGGAGTCGCCCCCCCTCTCCCTAGATATCAGTAGTACTTCATATAATGGCGGATGAAGTCCTTTTATAGTTGAGGCAACTGAAAAGAGAATTAAAAATTCATCTTTCAGATAGCTTTTAAAATAAACTGTTAAAATTTTTCCGTCTTGAAATTGTCTAAATTGTCTCTAATGCATCCTCAGTCCTCACGTTGTAAGATCCTACATCCTTCTCACATCAAAAGAGATTAATGAAGGACTAGTACTTTTGCTCCAAAGTTGTTTTGTTTTTCCATCTTCTTTGTGTAACAAGAGGAACTAATTTCTAATATATTATAAAGTAAATAATCATAATAATAATAATAATAATAATAATAATAATAATAATAATAATAATAATAATAATAATAATAATAATAATAATAATAATAATAATAATAAAAATAATAATAATAATAATAATAATAATAATAATAATAATAATAATAATAATAATAATAATAATAATAATAATAATAATAATAATAATAATTAATAATAATAATAATAATTAATAAATAATAATAATAATAATAATAATAATAATAATAATAATAATAATAATTCGGTGGCGCTGAGAATTGTTTGTTATGCAAAGAAAAATTATATATTATCCTGACCCTAAATGGTGTCCCTTTCAACCCTTCAAATATTAATTCATAATTTCATTTCTCTATAGTCTAGGGTTGGCCTACACATCGATGCGGTGCGGTGCTGCACTCAATTTCAATGTCCCAGTGTGGTTGTAAAAATAAAGAGATGCGATGCCCCCCTGTGGTGCGCTGCGGTTCCAATAAACTTAACCCTGGGCTTTTCTACCTTCCTTTATATTTTCAGCACACTTGCGGATCTCTATAGGAACACCAGTGAAAATCATTGTAAATTTTTTTTTATTCTGGAAGTAGATTTCCCCCTCTTGTTGGTCAGTTAGCAGCAAAAGTACACCGTTTAATATTAGTACGGAGTTATTAATCCTCAAGTACACTTTACATAGCACAATACCTTCTCTCCAGTGTCTATCAGCACTCATGTGAGCGCTTAATAATTCATTATATTCTGCGTCAACTGCATGCCTGCTCTCCACTGCTTACACTTTATAATCACGAAATTTGCTCAATATGTTACACTTTATAATCACGTAATTTGCTCATTACAAGGTAAAATAGACGTGAAAAGCAAAAAGCAAATATATTTACTTAATATTATGCGCAATGTAAAGTCATACATACAGAATTGCGATTAAAATAAAATAAAATTATAGGATGTTATGTTGAGTAGGAAAAGACATTATTAAAGTCTCATAGAAAAGCTTTTCAGTAAATTTAGTCTTCTTTTGATATCAAAAGTAGTAAAAATTAAAAACTCTGGGCTTATCTTAAACCATTCAAAATTTCTTAAATATTCATAGGTCACCAATTAAGAAGAGTGGAAAAGACATATAGGATTTTGAATATTAAAAAACGAGGTTCCTGTAATAAGTGTTTGATGTTAACGTATACCATACATAAAACAATGTGGATTCCCTGTTACTATTACACACCGACTTAGGAAAGAGTTATGACCTTATAAATATTCTTGCAAATTTTTATCGTTGGTTCTTGTTTAAATTTGCTTCCTAGAACTATTCCAG
The DNA here is from genome assembly GCA_015478945.1 of Trachelipus rathkii. NCBI lineage: Eukaryota > Metazoa > Arthropoda > Malacostraca > Isopoda > Trachelipodidae > Trachelipus > Trachelipus rathkii. The sequence continues at coordinate 32,415 of JABUQX010001439.1, forward strand.
ATTCAGTTATTATTCATTTTTATTAATCTTTTCGTCTTGAGTGATGTTGTTATCCACCATTTGACATATAGGATTTTAGGAAACTTCCTTTTACACCCCGGTGCTCAATCGTCCAATTTGGCAACTTCTTTTAACACCCAGGTACTCAATGGTCAATTTAGGCAACTTCCTTTTATACCCCGATGATCACTGGTCCGTTTAGGAAACTTCCTTTTACACCCCGGTGCTCAATGGTCCGTTCATTTCGCGCTTCATTCTAACATCCTTCCTACAAAGGGGTAGGTTTGACCAGTAGGTTCCCTTTATTTTACATAACACACACACTCACACATTACACTCTTTCTCTTTCGAAAACTTATTTAAAATAACGCAAATTAAAGTACCCATGGAAAAAAAATAGGGATAGCTTCCAAAAACAGCCACTCAATCACCTCTCCCCATTACCTAGACCTCACTTCTCATTCTAAATCGAAACTTAGATGATGGAGCGTTCTAATAGCAAACTCTATTCTACTACCTCCTATTGTTGTTATCTTCATTTTTCCGTCAAAGGTAAATGTTATGTTTATCTGAGTAAAGATGATGATTGTTCTCAGGTTTCTAATCTGGTCTTCCTAATTTCCTACTTTCTGACTCAAGCTCTCTTTCCACTCTGCTCAATATACTGTAAATACGTCTCCTTCCTCGACTGACTATCCTAAATTCTTTGATTAATTAAAGGGGCTTTTATCATGATTCGCCATCACTGGTTTTATCATAACATTGTTTCAGTAATCAAGTGATTTTTAAAGCTTTACAAATGATTAGCCCAGATGTTGGTTTTTGCTTTTCTGAGTCAGAAAAGCAAAAACCAACATCTGGTCAGTCAGAAATTCTGACTGACCAGGATTCAAACCAGAGGTTTAGAAAATACGAGCACAGTGTGTTACGTCTGAGTTATGGGACATGTCTTAGTGTTTCAGGGTTTATTAATTATTTAATTTCATAAATCATAGTAGCAGTTATTAGTAAAATTCCAAAGTATTTACTGCTTGATCAATATAGTTATACTTAAAATAAAAATTTTTATTAGGTTGACACACATATAGTAGAAGAGAAAAATAAGAAAATTAATTCAAAAATAACTTGCTTATATGAAGCAAAGAAAAGTATTATTTATGTACTGTAATATATTACATAGTTTTACAAATAAAAGTACTGATCCTGATCATACTGACTTGTATATTAAGATATTTAATTTCTATTTGCTATTAAGATTTGGTTTCTGCTCTCCCTGAACTTAATACTTAGTTCTCAAAAATTTCCCTTCTTAACTTGCATCAAGCCTTGGTAAACTATTCCATCTATTCTTCCTGAAAGCGTTTTCTTATTCAGTAAAGTAGACTTCTCCCCCACTATCGTTATTTTGTTCTAACCTCCAATTTTCAAAGTTTTTCTATCTTCTTAACCTTATGATTTGTTAAATGTTAAAACAATTAATTATTTATAATCTTATCTCAGATTGTATTCATGACTTCAGAGAGGCACTCTCGGTTTGGGATATTTTCCCTTTCCTCTGTTTTTCCCCTATTTTTGTTCCTTTTCTTTTCTCTTTTGGTGATTTTTTTTTTTGAGTTGTGGAACGATATCAAAATCTTTGAATTGTAAGTTTCTTTCTTTGATGTCTAACTTTCTTTTTTCAGATAATTTTTCATTCCCTGACCAGTTTCTGGTTTAAAATGAATGATCTGTAGCTATAGCTGTTGTAGATTGTTTAATACCTTTCTCACTCTATTCTTTTTAACTTATTTAAGGCAGTATTGCTTCTTCATAGTTTCTGTATTGTTTTCGTGTCTAGAGCCTAATAGTTTAAGTGCTATAATGTATCTTCATTTACTTCTTTCATTTCTTTAAAGCTAAAACAACTATTCGATTGGGTGTTGTTATCGATTGGGTGTTGTTACCCACACTGATCCTCCTGAAAGGGTGAAGTTCTGAGCTTTCATATTTTATACTACTCTGAGACAACGCTATTCATACAGTTTCTCTCCTAGTGGTTCTTTATTGCCTACGAATTGATTGCGTTTTCCAACTTTCGTTATAATTTTATCGTTATTTTACGATGGAACACTTATTTTCTATTTTCAGATAATGCCAATGATTCTTTGTCTTTTGAGAAGGAGCTCATTCAGAGCTATTGCTTTCCTACATAGCGTCAATCTTTTTTCTTTGCCTTTAACTATAGTCACAGATCGACGCCTAAATCAACACAAATTAGGCATTAGAACTTTCAATAGAAATTCTCCGTTGGTATCTCATCAACTAGAAACAGGCCATCCAATCGACACTAAAAATAGCAATATAATTAAATTTATTTGTTTCTCTCTTAGTAGGGTGTTGTGTGGGCTTCAGACTCTTTCATACACGGATGTATTGTTATATAAATATTTTATAAATGAATACAGAAACCTAAAGAATTGCTGACCAATAAAGGCACGTCCAAATACTTACAATATATATTTTCCTCGGAAATATTGTTAAGTTTTTATGTTGCATTATTATATTACAGTTTTCTACCATCTTCTGGTTATTAATTTATTTTGTTTTTCTTACATGTGTATTTATTTTTATTGTGTTATTGGACAGATTTGTTATGATGATTATTTATTGGTTTGGTGTGGTGAATTTATTGGTGAAGTTCTATAATTGAGTTTTGTAGAGGATGTATATTGCTGGATATTTTAATTAAGAGATCGTGGCATTGTAAAGTAAATTGTGGGTAAATAAGAATAGGTAATGGTGGTAGGTGTAAGTGATGAGTTTGAGATGTGGGCCTAATTGTTGTTGGATTGGTAAACATACAATGGAACTAAGTATACTGAGTTTAAGTATGTAGATTTATTAAGTTGGGATGAAAAATGGAGACGAATAATAGCTGAGGGGTAATTGGTTTAAAGTTTATAGGATTGTGGCAGGATAGGTTGGCTGAATTAATTGGTGAATGTAAGTAAGTGTTGGATTATTATTGTAAGTGATCTAAGAGTTTTTCGCATTGAGGGTGTGTGTTGTTGAAGGGTATTAAACGTATAGTAGTTGAATGTATGTGTGGAATTGTGGTTCAGGGTGATGGATTTCGTTTTAAAATTTACCGACTCAAGACTCCGATCTCTTGAAAATGTATACCGGACATTATGCGCTGATTTCCAACCCTTTTGAAAATTATCCTGACTCCAGGATCTATAGTCTCGGACTTCTCTTTTTTGCTTATCTTCTCTTTTTTTCCACCCTTTTTGAAAAATTTACGTGGATCCGATTCTCGACTTTTCCGGACTCCGACTCTCATCCTTCTTGAGAAAAGTTTCATATATGTTATATTATAGTATATTGTATTTATACCTGACTGTTATATTAGTATTATTATAATATATTTTATATATTATATATAATTATTATATATATATATATATATTATTATTATATTTTATATTATGTTAATGTCTTTTTTTTTAGTATATATTATAATAATTTTGTGATATTATTATATATATATATTTTATATTATATTTTTATTCATTGTAATTATATATATATTTTTATTCTATTTATATATATAGTCTATTATTTTCTATCTTTAATAGTATTTATAATAGTAATTTATTGTTAATTATATGTATATTTATAGTATATAGTATATATATTTTAAATTATTATATATATTATTATTTTTTATTATATATAATATAATATTTATATATTTTATTATACTATTATATTTCTTATTATGTATTTTATCTCGTAAGGTTGTTTAATTTTAAGTTATCTTATATTTCATAGTATGGGTTTTTGTTGTTTACTATATTCATGTGTTAAATGTGTGGTAGTGGATGATCTATGGGTCGTTTGTAATATTAGATGGTTAATATATTCGTTGATCTAATAGCAACAGTATGTGTGTCATGTATGGATCAATTTGTAAGGGGCGTGTTTTTCATGTGTGAGAAGAAATTGCTAAAATGAGTGAATGATCCGTATATTATGAGAGTGTGTGGTGGGAAGAAATGGGCTAAGATTGAGAGAATCGAATGAATAAAAGTTATATGCATTTGAAGGTGAATATTGAGACGTTTTATAGGATGGATGATATTTGGTATTTGGTTAAGTCGGTTATGTATTAGATTTTGTGTTTGAGTTATTGCTGGGTGAATCGAACCGGCATTGGGAGACGAGGAAAATTGGGATGAGTCTCGTCATATGGGATTCTCTTGATAGGATGAGAAATCTAGTTTAGCAGAATGGCGAGAAGAAAGGTGCTATAATAGGTATGTTGAATGGGAGTTTTGTTGGAAAGTATGGTTGTGGCCACCTGGGTTTATTAGGTACTAACCCTACATTTGGCGGATAGATGCTCATTATTTGTTTGTACTGTGTCGTCTCCAGTGAAAGCTCTAGGGTTGGTTATTTTTCTTACTCGTCGGATCGAGTTTTTCTTCACTTAAAGGTATTATAATGGCTGGTGGCGGTAATGGCCTGATAGAATTTCTTTTCGACTTTAGATTCATAATTATTTTTAACTTTTCTGTGTTCCAGTGCATGTTCTACGACTAACGGTATCCTTTCCAGTATATCGTGGGGAGAGAAGGTGTGATGATGATAATGATGATTATATATATTATTTAATTTATTTATTATATATTATTTATATATATATTATTTTTTTTATTATTATATTATACTTTTATTTTATATTTTTATTATATATATTAATTATTTATTTTTTTTTTTTTATTATCTCACTTATTATTTGTAAAATAATAGTATATATATAATATATTATAGTATATTAGTATGATTATTATAATATATTTATTGTTTAATTATATAATATATGGTGAGTGAACCGGCTAGGGCTAGGTTAGAATGTTTGTTTGTCGTGTTTATGTATAGGGTCAGGGTTGTATATACTATAATATTACTTTATTATGGGTTATTAGTATGGTAGGTATAATTGGTATTGTGTTAGGACTATTGCCTAGTTATATTGTCCACCCGGTTGATGAGGTGGTATTATACTTATATAGGTGTGTGTGAGGGGGTTTTGAGTAGTTAGTGGCTGGTGTGTATGGTCTGTTGAGTGGAGGTATGATCTTATATATTTTATGTATTTTTAGTATTAGGTGGTATATATAGTATCGTATGTTTATTTTCTTAG
>JABUQX010001440.1:0-7500 GCA_015478945.1 Trachelipus rathkii
CCTTCAGGAGTAGCGGGAGGATCCAAAGTAAGAAACTTCATAATGGAAGACTAATCTTTAATCAGATGACCTCACTAGAGCTCTCATCCGATTAAATTTTATATATATAAATATATAACATATATATATATATATATATATATATATATATATATATATATATATATATATATGTATGCTATATATATATATATATATATATATATATATATATATATATATATATATATATATATATATACTATATATATATATATATATATATATATATATATATATATATATTACTTAATAATTAGCAGTTCTATAATTGTGGTTTTTATTATTATTATTATTATTATTATTATTAGTTATTATGTATGTATGTATTATTATTATTATTATTATTATTATTATTATTATTATTGTGTGTGTGTGTGTGTGTGTTTTGTTACTATTATTATTTTTATTATTATTATTATTATTATTATTATTATTATTATTATTATTATTATTATTATTATTATTATTATTATTATTATTATTATTATTATTATTATTATTGTTCTTTGCAGTACAGCTTCTTTTACGAATAAAACAATATAAGAATTACTAATTTAATAATTTTAATAATAATTTAGTTTACTTATCAAGTTTTAAGAATTTTTACACATTTTTTCTTTTGAATTGAGATATGGGATAAAAAATTTAATGCTGAAGAAATTGATACAAAGTACTCGCGTCAAGTTTTAATGAACAAGTACCTCGCTTTTTAAGGGAAATATTGTGCGTGTGTCACTCTTAATTCGTCACATAAAAAATGATAAAAAAAATAGTTTTTATTAAAGCCATTGTATTGAAGAGATGGTTAAATTTCATTATTTTAATAGTTTTAATAATGCTTTGACTTCATTATATATATATATATATATATATATATATATATATATATATATATATATATATATATATATATATATATATATATATATTTTTTATATATATATATATATATATATATATATATATATATATATATATATTTGTTTCTAATTGTATATATATATATATATATATATATATATATATATATATATATATATATATATATATATATATATATATATATATATATATATATATATATATATATATATATATATATATGATTGAAAAAAAGATTATATTTAGGTTTTATGGATTTGCAACAGGCGTATGATAGGATTAATAGGGAAGCTCTATGGCAGGTGTTAGTGATATATGATGCTGATGGTAGGCTTCTGAATGGAATCAAAAGTATGAATGACGATAGTGAAGCATGTGTAAGAGTTAGTGGAGTTGAAAGTAATTGGTTTAATATTAATAGCGGAGTGAGGCAGGGATGTGTTATGTCTCCTTGGTTATTCAATTTGTATATGGATGGGGCTATGAAAGAATTAGAGGTGGGGGTGGCAGTGGATGGTGTTAGAATGATGGAGAATGGAAGAGAGTGGAGGGTGCCCTACCTATTATATGTGGATAATTTGGTTTTGGGTGGCGAATCTGAAGAGAGTATGGGAGGATTAGTAGAGAGATTTGGCAAGGTGTGTAAAAGGAGGGGTTTGAAAGTAAACGTAGATAAGAGTAAGGTTATAGCGTAGGTAAGAGCGTAGTAAGAAAGTTGTGAAGGCAGGAAGGTGGCTGGTGCAATTAAATCGTTGGTGGATGTAAAGGGACTAAGTCTTGAGTGCGCTAGGGACTTATATGAGGGTATGTTGTTACCTGTGTTAATGTATAGTAGTGAGACTATGGTCTGGAGTAAGAGGTATAGATCTAAAGTACAATGTGTTCAGATGGACAATTTTATGGGAGTGTTAGGTGTGAGAAGAATTGATAAAATGAGAAATGACCGTATTAGAGAGTTGTGTGTTGGGAAGAAAGGAGTAAATAAGAGAATAAATGAAAGTACCTTCTGCCATGCAATTATAGAATAGAGAAAATTATACTAGCACTAGATGGCTAGGGTATTTAGTTGGCCGGCATAATAAAAAGATTGTGTTTTGTGATGCATGCATAAAATTTATACCAGTGCTGGTGCATTACATGAAGATGATTTTAAGATACTGGGGCACCTTATATTGAGCATGCGTCAGATTTGGGAGCTATTTTAATTCATTTATAATTTTTTACTGAACCTAGTTTAGATTTTGCATATTTTTGGGCTTGTGTACATTGATTATGGTATTTAAAAGTGAAAATAGAGTAAATCTATAATAAACTGATACTAACATATTTATTGAAGCAATAATTTAAGAGTTACATTTTAATTTTATTGTTTATGGATAAATAAACAAAGTTTAAATTTCAACATATATAAATTTTCATTTATCGTATGCCACTGTGTTGAAAGTTAACCAAATGTGTTGAAAGTTAGTTAAAACACTCGTTAGGGAACCTCCCGTAGGGAATTCTCCCTCGCATATGCATAGATCCGTGCAGGGTATATTGCTTTTCTTGCATTTGCAGCCTTTCTTGCATCCCCTCTTGCAACCACAACGAATTAGCTTCTCGCATGCTTTAGCTGCTTCAGGAATTGTTATCCACTCTGGAACATATAGGCCATCATTCACTTTACTCCAACCCCAACTTGTCACAGGAGGTAATACAGGACTTGGAATTAGTGTCTGCCCCCAGATGTAGCAACCCTGATATATGGCATCTAATGTTGGAAGAATTCTTTGTACTGAGCTTGTTCTTGTAAATAGCTTCTTTCTGGTTTTGTTGATATTGGTAATTGTGCTTGTGCGATCGTATAATAGTATGGTGAATCTCTCTATTGCGCATATCGTTTCCTCAGGAATACTGGTTGGGGTACAAGTCAAATTCAATAGTGCTTGTGTAAACTCTGGCATCAAATTCCAAGTACTCCACGCTGTCACTTTACCATGTCCAACAAAAGAAGAAACTGTGTCACATCCTGTTAACGCATGGAACATTGGGAGTGCCCTGCATTTTTCAGGTCCCAGGGCATTGGCAATCTCATGCTCAGCTATGTAACGGAACATTTTTCCAATTCCAAAAGCTAACCAAAGTTGAACATCATGTGGAAAGGTTTGCATCACCATCACAGATAGAACTACAATATCTGTATCAACGGTACGTATTAGTATCTTGTGGTGGCCATATTGAACTGCATGTGCAACATGCAATAAAATGCGGGTGTCAGTTTCCTCGTGATTACATGGAGAAAGCAAATGTAATAAAACTTGTGGTGATTTGCAGAAGATCTGATCTTCATCTGCAACGACAAGTGTCTTGTTGATCTCATCAAATGCTTCTATGACAGCTTTTGAGAGGAACCGAAATAGTTCTGTCTTATTATCATCTACGCGCAAGAAGTCTTTCCAATTTCTCGGTATGGGTGCATTTCCAACCACACGCAGTCTCGTTCCCTTTCCTCTCTTGGCTCTTGCAGTACCTTTAATAGAGTTTGATTTGTAAATATCCCACACAATATCGAAACGCGAGATCATATTGTCAAACTGCCTTTTAACATACAGAATGAAAACTAAGTTAGCATACTCATCAAATGTTTTGGCAAAACCAGGAGACAACATATGAATGGTTGCAGCTCCATCAACGACCACACTTGTAGTGGTGGGTTTCTCAGTCTGTGAAACAGAAAGTGTTTCAAAACATGTCAACAGATCACTCTTTGTACCAATGTACAGTTTTCCATCTCTAACTAATGAATTAGGATATATCTGATTTTCATGTCTGAAAAATTCATAGAGATTTCCATTTTGGGTTTGGCAGGCAATATACAACTGAGAAAATAGTTCAACTTCTCTTTTCAAGGACGTCAGTTTCGATCCTTCGTTTGAAGTCCTTTAAGTTGAGCTGGTAAATAATGGGAGGTTGTTTCGAGTATGACATCGTGTAAGGATTTTGTTCTCTTTACAATACGTTCTTCCACATATAAATTAAACTGATCCTTTCCAATTTGTTGTATGTTTTGTATTGTTTTAGTAACGGAAGGGGAAGCAATTTCCTTACTTTCAAGATGAGACAAGTCCATGTTTTCCTCTTCAAATGGGTTTCCAAAATCCTCAAACACATGCGCAAGTGATCGTACATCTTTTGCAAATGCTGTCTGGATGCTTGGTGTCTGTTCATGATGGCGTGATCGCAATTGTTTTCCTATGTCTTTGAAGGTTTTTTCAAACTCTTCAATTACTCTGGCAACCTCTGAACCTGCTACTATCCATCGACGAAGGGCATTGGCATTATCTATAATTCCTATAGCACCTACTTCCCCTTTTATACAAGCGTTGTTCTGCTCGTGAGCTTGATCAATGGCAATTGCAGAGAAAACGTTTAGTCTTTTGTACAACAAAATGGCCATCACTGAGCTCTTTGGCAATTGTAGGATGCTTGACTACTAACTGAGCAATATCTTTTAGATGAACTGGGATCCAACGAGCATAATTATACTGGTCTAATGCATAAAACATATGTGTCAGCTCTGTTAAAGCATGTAAGTACCTGTGGAAAGAAGCCACTCGAAGAGAGCGTAATGTCAGCAAGCACAATTCCATCTCCATTTCAATTGTCCAGTAATGAAACTGTGGATGTTTACGTTTTCTTTCTTCACACCACTGATTAAATAAAGTCTAAGCAAGACTTCCCATTTTCTTTAGTATTGAGGAGATATGTATCATAAGCTTTCTGTTTAAGTATATATAATGCAGCCACTGTTATTTGATGTGATCTTCTAGCTCTGATAATGTGTGCTGCATGCAAGAATGAATCGGCTGTTCCTGATGATGCTATATCAGCTTGAACCAATGCTTCTATCCAACCACATCCTTCTAGGAACTTTCCAATACTTTTCAGAGTGGCAATCTCAATATGAAGCCCTCCTAACATAACCACAAAGTGGTCTTCTCCAAATATATTAGGCCATTTTCATTGTTTCTCCTTTGCTATGGCATATAAAGGCTGGTCAAATGTAAGAACTGGTATTTGTCCCGGGTTTAAAGGGTTAGCAGCAGTTTTCACTACGTTCACTGAATGTTTTATCATGGCCACTGTATGGGCACTCTCATGAAATAAAGGCAAAAGAGCTGTAAGTGAAATTTGTGTGACCTCAATTGACTGCTGATTTGCATGATATGCAGCCCATGATATATTCACTGGAGTGACTTGATTTGTTTCATCAAAAATCTTTCTTGCATTTTTCAGCCACTCGTGTTCTTGGTTTATGTGTTCCTGGAAGGCTGTCCTCTTCAGTGATGTAATAATAGCTGTAGATATAGGTGAACCTTTCACCCTAACAATAACTGGCGTAACATCTGTGTAACTGGTCGGTAGTTGGTGCAATGCCTTTGTGTTTGGAGTTTTAGCATGAGTCGGCAAATGAATGCTACTGCTTGCGCAATCAATACTATCTGGATGCTGGATCAAAGAAATTCCAGTTCCATGGAAAGAATCTTTTGCCGTAGTGGAGGAGGGGTTATGATCTATGTTGTCTACAGCTGCGGTAGTAAATACATTTTTACTTAGAGATAATGGATATACTACATTACGATGATAATAACCTTCACACACACACTGTTCCCCATTTGTGATGACAGTTTTAACACACGATCATATGATACACTAAGACCTAGATGAAATAACCTATCAACAAGATCTTTTAAACTAGTATGAGCATGTATCATCAGGCCAATGTAGATTGGAACAGGTGTTTCGTGAGCAATACTGTGTCAAACAGATGATGGAGTGTCTCCTTGTTTGCGTTTGTGTTTAAGGCTGTTGAAATTCATTAGCTGGGCTAAGGAAAAGGAAGCAGGTGATGCTGGTTCAGCATCTTGATCTTTAATGTTTGGACCTTCCAATACCATGTTGATTAGAGCTAACAAAAATGTGGAAACAGAGTTCTCATGGTAACTTTCTTGAAATGACCCATCAAAAGAATGGGAATCGCGAAACATGTCTTGACGTACAATCTGTGCTGCTCGTGCAAGAATAACTGCATCATTTTCGTTGTCGTTTTCATATGCTTTTTCTAAGGCAGCACTAATATCCTCATCAAATGCTAATAAAACCTCTCGACCCTTGTTGTAGGACCGTAGATCTGGAAAATGCGCAAGTATTCTATATTTTAGTCTAGTGCTGTGAACTTTAGAATCAAGATTGATCCCAAAACTTTGCAGTCTCGTGACTCGTTTTACTAGATGAAAAAATTTAAATACTGTAGCACACTCTGATTGCTCATGTGTCTCCTCAATGTACATAACTAATTCTGCGAAAAAAATATCTGATATCTTATTTTCCTTGTTTGTTCTAGTCTCTTGTGCTGTACTGATAACTCTTTCCCGATTATATAGGCCTACTAAACACTTAATGTGACATTTAGCTTCCAAAGCAACCATGTCACATGCTTTCAATCGAGCCAGGAGTTCTATGCCCTCAGGTATTGTTGCACTTGCTCTTACACGTCTGTCTAGCTGAAATGTTGAAACTTGACGCCAACGTTTATTAGTATTTGCTGATTCTCCACAAAAAAGCAAGTTTCGGGAGTAATCTTCTCCAAGTATGATCTTGTCCTCTTACGTTTGATAGCTTGATTCTCATCTTGATGGTCTTCTCTGGTTCTCTTTTCTGCTCTTTGAAGCATTGTGTTGTTGCATTTTAGCTTAAATGACTGGTGCCACTTAACTTTAGTGTTAGAGTTATTTCAATACCCTCATCACTATTTAATCGATTCAAATTCAATTGCTTATCCAGAGAACTTAGTTCATTTTCAGCCAATACATTGTAGCTAGAACCAATGTCTTTTCTTTTTGATAAATTTGGATTTGTTAACGGTTGCAATGTATCCTCTTTGCAAATGAAACATAACTCCCAATTTGTCGTCGTCGGTTGTTGTTGCGATGCTGAAGGTGCTAAAGGGTTTATGAATACAACCTTCTTAGAAATGATTAACTTTTCTTCATCAAGATACAGATGAAATTATCACTTAGCAATTCTTATTCATCTGAAAAAAGAAAAAAGAAAAGATGGTAATTTAGTGATCAAAGGCTTGCAATTATTATTTATTTATACGCAATGCAAAGAAATGTTAGCATTAAATTTAAACAGTCGTATTAACCCTTACAGATGGAATTTTTAAGTGCCCCAATAGCTTAAAATTAAGTTCATATAATGTACCAACAATGATAAATATTTTATGCTTGTATCACAAGATGCACAATTGTTATACAATTCTATACTATGCCGACCCATAATTGGTTTAGTTTTAAAAACACGCAATTTAATGACTCCAACAACTATTTTAACCAAAATCTTTTTTCTTTAAATTTAGCATGAAAAAAGTTAAGTATAGCATTATTTTAACTTTCTTATTAAATGACTTTTTTTGGTGAGAGAGAGAGAGAGAGAGAGAGAGAGAGAGAGAGAGAGAGAGAGAGAGAGAGAGAGAGAGAGAGAGAGAGAGAGAGAGAGAGAGAGAGAGAGAGAGAGAGAGAGAGAGAGAGA
>JABUQX010001440.1:15000-19104 GCA_015478945.1 Trachelipus rathkii
GAAAAGCGGTTGGGGATGGATAGGTGAAATTCCGTGTTGCTAAATGTAACACAATTAACAAGCAAAGAGCTGTACTTAATAACTTATTCTACTACCGTATGCGAAATATATAAAACCATTCTTTAAAACAAAATGTGTATTTAAAACTTTCACGTAAATTAAAATCTTTTCAACATTTCTGCCGGGGACAGAAGAATATCAACGCAGGACAATATGATTGGAATGGAAACACAACCATAAAAGATTCTATAATTAATTTCATTGGTATTAGGAATGATTTTGGTTGACTTTGATAAGATTTTTATGGCATATCCAAAACACACATTTTACAACAAATATGTGATTTTACTGCTCTGCTTTGGTGCAGAAAACGACTACCAAATGAGTTAAGGCTTTAAAGAAGTTATGTTCTCAAACATGCTCCACTTTTCGTCACTATTAGAACATGGAAATAAAAAAAGGGTAAAAACGACCCGAGTAGTAGGGCTAACTTTCCGCTCGCCCAAAACCACCTGAGCGAGGAAAAACCCACCTACCTGACCGACCTTCTAACCTTTTTTTGACCGTGACCTTTTTTGAGCTCGAATTTTTTACCTGACCTTGACCTTTTTTGAGCTCGAATTTTTTACCTGAACCTTGACCTTTTTTGGCCTTGACCTTTTTCGACCAAACCCCTTTGGTTTTCCATGGGTCATTTTTGGCCACGGTATTTTTTGAGAAACCCTAATTTTTTGGCAACCCTAATTTTTTTGGCAACCCTATTTTTTGGCACACCCTAATTTTTAGCACCCTTTCGAAAAAGTGGTGCGCCAAACGGTTGCGTCAGCAACCGTTGTACGTATTACCCCCTATTTTACGCCCCTATTTTTTTCGACCGGTGGGCCATTTTTGCCCACGGTAATTTTTATCTTCCTTTAGGGGCTTAGCCCTATTTTTTGAATGTCTTTACCTTGTTTGACCACCTTGCCAGATCCCATAACCCAAATTTTTTGGCCCACGGTAATTTTTGGCTACCCTTTTGGTCTTCATGGGTTAATTTTGGCCCACGGAAATTTTCGACGCAACCCTTTGGTATTTCCACATGGGGTCAATTTACCACGGTAATTTTGATCTTCCTTTAGGGCTTGCCCTATTTTTTTGATGTCTTTTAACTTGTTTGACCATGATAATTTCGGCTTTTACCTCTGCCATATACGTGGGTCAAATTTGACCACGGTAATTTTTGGGCTTCCTTTAAGGCTTAGCCCTATTTTTTGAAGTCTTTACCTTGTTTGACCATGATATTCGTCCTTAACCTTTGCCATATACCATGGGTCAATTTTGACCCACGCTAACTTGATGGCTTGATGGTTCCCAATCACGTATAGAAGTACCTAGGGATGTCTATTAGTGTTCATATGAGTATTAGATTGAGTGCCACGGTGAGTGCCAGGTGAGTTGCCAAGTGAGTGCCCAATGAGTGGCCACTGAGTGCCAGTGAGTGCCAATGAGTGCCAAGTGAGTGCCAGCGAATTAGTGCCAAGTGAGTGCCACATAGTGCCAACTGAGTGCACTTTTTTCAAGCCTTTTTTTAGCCTCCCTGAGCCCCGAATGCCTCTAATATGGGTGTCTACCCCTAGGTAAAAAGGTATGAGGATTCGAATGGTGTACATTACAGCTGCTAGAATGCTTCCTACTACGAGTTGGTATTTTTATAACACTTATAATGACAGAATATATATCTTAAGAGTTACACAGTTGAGACAGTGACGCAAACGTTTCCGAGTCCGCGTCGCAGGTCAACCCATCCCGCGAAACCCGCCGCCGCGTGCGCCGCAGGCGCAAAAATACGCTTAACGCCGCCGCGATGCGCCCGCAGGCGCAATATTCCGCGTAACGCGTCCCGCCGCTTAGCGTCCGCAGGACGCTAAAACTTCCGCGCGTGAACGAAAAATTATGATATCAATGTATAACTATTAAAGAATTTCGTTTGCACATATACTACGAGTTCATTCATTTTTACTACAATTGTAGCGAAATTTTATTAAAAACATATACTTTACATACCTTTAAGCAGTAAAACAAGTAAAACAATAGAGGTGTTATTACCTACACCTAGGGGATTAGTATGCCTTTGTTTAACTGCTTTACTGCTTTTAACTCATATTAAACTGCTTTAACTCATGTTTTTACTGTTTAAACTTTCTGCTTTACTGCTTTAAAAACTTTCTGCTTTACTGCTTTAACTTCTGCTTTACTGCTTTAACTTTCTGCTTTCTGCTTTAAACTCACATACATTACATAACCTTAAGCAGTAAAGCAGTAAACAATAGAGGTGTTACCTAACACCTAGGGGGATTAGTATGCCTTTGTGTTTACCTGCTTTACTGCTTTAACTCACTGCTTTACTGCTTTAACTCAATGCTTTACACTGCTTTAACTTCTGCTTTACTGCTTTAAACTCACTGCTTTACTGCTTAACTCTCTGCTTTACTGCTTTACTGCTCATGTTTTACTGCTTTACTCATATATTTTATTAACATTATGTTTTTCTTTTATATTTTTGTTTATTACTTTTTATTAATTTCTATTTTTATTTTTTGTTTAATAACTTTTTTCTTTTTAATTTGTAATGTAAGACATAAAAACACACAGAGTTTCGGTTTTTATATAAACATTTTATTTTTAATAAAATTGCACGAAATTTTATTCAACATATATTTACTGATTTACAACTTTAATTAAACTCATTAATCATTATCTACTTGACGGGTATGGATGTGGCAGAAATTTCGTTCGAAGGCCGGCACATGTCTTGTAGCTGGACCAACAGGTTGTGGTAAAACACTTTTCTATTATTAAATATTTTAAAGAAAATGGAGATTTTTGAACAAACCCCTGTAAAAATAATATGGTGTTATCAGGAAAAATTTAAGGAGTATAAAGATGTGTTTCAATTTCATGAAGGCATATACGATATTAGATCGCTGGACAATATACAAGGCCACAAATATATTGTATTAGATGATTTAATGCACAAATTGAATTTGGAAATAGCAGAAGCGTTCACAGTTTTTTCTCACCATCTAAATATCTCTGTGTTTTTCATAACGCAGAATATTTTTCATCAGAGCAAGCATATGCGAAGTGTTTCTTTAACCCAGTATTTACTGTTGTTTGGACAGAGAAGAGACATGAGTCAAGTTAATGTATTGGCAACTCAAATGTTTCCCCTTCAAAGGAAAGAGTTCTTAAAAGTATAATAAAGAGGTTACTTCGATCCCCCGCGGTTATTTGATGTGTGAACTTCACCCCAAAAACACGCACAGAGTGCTGCTCCGTACCAACATTCCTACCCTATGAGATAAAAACTGTATACATACCTGAATAATGAGTGCTCTAGTTGCAAGGTATTTACCTATTATAAAAAAATTTAAAAGTTGAAACCATCTGAAAACGTAAACTAATTAGTGAGGATGAGAAATTCAGTCCGTGTGTATGTGAAGTCTGTTTAATCTAATAAAAGGAAATGTTCCTTTAAACAGACCTCAGAAAGGTAAAGCTACGTCGCTATAGAAACATCATTTAAAACTCTCTCACCTTAAAAAATTTAGGAAAAATAATAAACAGAAGTTACTACAGAGAAGAGGAGGAGTATTCCTGCCATTACTCTTCTCCGTTATAGCTCCCCTGATAACTAAGTGGTTATCCCCATAATGAAGAAGGTTGCCGTACTTCCATATAACGAGTATGAGAAAATGAAGTATAATAATACAGCATCTGTACAGAATTCAGTTCCTCAGATTCATCAGTCGCAAACCTCAATATGGTCCAGTTATTGCCGCACACTGCGCAAAATCCACAACCCCAATACACGCAGATATTACAGCCCAATGCCTTGACATTACAACCTCTTTCACATCAGCAGCAACAGTTGCACCACCAGAATCCTTATATTGTGAACGACACATTATCTTTCCAGCAGCCTCTACCTCCTAGCTTCAATGTCCTAAAGTTGAACAGATAACCAAATATGAGAAAGAAGTGTAACCAGCATATTAAATTCAGACATTAACATCCTGAGAAACGCCATCTTATATCAAGGCGGCCATAAAAAATTGATAA
>JABUQX010001441.1:0-2500 GCA_015478945.1 Trachelipus rathkii
CATTGTACTTCGTTCAGTTATGGAATTTGGGTGTTTAACCGTTTTCTGCATTTATCATTGAAACGCTTTCGCGTTTTCGTGCGCCGCTTCATATATATATATATATATATATATATATATATATGCCTGCTATATATATATATATATATATATATGTACTTTGCTACTATAACTATACTATTCTTATGCCTATATATATATATATCTTTATATATATATATATATATATATTGCTTTTAAAGTTGCTAAATAGGAAATAATAGACCTCTAATTTTCAAATTTATAACATTTGTCTATGGACAAAAAGTATCAACAATATAGCGAGTTGTGGTATCAATTTTCGATTTTAAAGTATTTATTGACAAATGTTTTATAGACTAATAGTACTGAAGGATATTTTGTTGTTTATCCAGCACTCGCTGGTCCCTAAAGGAATACAGGGCAGGAGACAAATATTCATGCTTCATGCATTCATCTACCAATAAAAATTAATATTTACTAAAGATTTAACAAAAAAAATCTTAAAACTAACAAATTCTTTAACGAGAGTCCATATATATATATATATATATATATATATATATATATATATATATATATATATATATATATATATATATATATATATATATATATATATATATATATATATATATATATATACTCTGCTAAATATATATATATATATACTTATCAAAATTATCATTAATCAGGTATTATTCAGTTGGATTTTATTTACTCACACACACACTATATATATATATATATATATATATATATATATATATATATATAAAAATATGTAAGTATATATATATATATATCATATATATACTACTGCCTGTAACTGCTATATGCTACTATATATACTATATACCTATATACAAATATGTGTGTGTGTGAGTGCGTGTGTTTCAAGAGAGCATTGATGACCGTAAAGCATTAATCTAGAAAAATTTAAAAATTTACAATTGTTTTATAAAAGTTATGTAACTTACCTTTACAATTTTATTTAAAAAGAATGTCCGCTCTTCTATCTTTTGATTGAGCAAATTTATCAATCACTTTATTATTAAAATCTTGTATGCCCATAATAAAGTCATTCTCGATCGAAAGCATTGCTAAGGCGGAAAGTCTTTCTTGCCCCATGGTGTTTCTAAGAAAGGTTTTAATCCATTTTAAATAAGAAAAACAGCGCTCTGCTTCGGACGTTGTCATCGGAATGGTTATTAAAACTTTTAATAGTTTCACATTTTTACTAAAAGTGGCTTTCAAGTGATTTTCTGTAATGAAATCGAATAAAGTTATGGCTCCAGACATACAACGAAATTCTTCTAGGCTATAAATTATAGGTAGTTCTGTTTTAATTTTCTTTATGTCAATGAATGTGTACACTTTACTGGTTTCATTTACATTTTTCTCAGGAAAGATGGAGTCATACTGAGGAAACATTTCCGGCAGAAATAGCGTGGCAACAATTAAATGTCCTGAGAATGTAAATCTATCTTTTATCTGACAAATAATTGAGAGATGATTGATAGAGGGATTTGGCAGGGTGTGTAAAAGGAGTGGTTTGAAAGTAAACGTAGATAAGAGCAATGTTATGGTTGTGAGTGAAGACAGTCCTCGGTGCGAGGTTATGTTGGATGGTGAGCAACTGGAACAAGTGTCTTGAGTTTAAATATATATTTTATATGTTGGATGAAAAGGGAACGGATGATGGAGAGTGTAGTAAGAAAGTTGTGAATGGTAGGAAGGTAGCTCGTGTTATTAAATCCTTGGTGGATGTAAAAGGACTAAGTGTTGAGTGCGCTAGGGTTTTACATGAGGGTATGTTGTTACCTGTGTTAATGTACAGTAGTGAAACTATGGTCTGGAATAAGAGGTATAGATCTAAAGTACAATGTGTTCGGATGGACAATCTCAGGGGTGTGTTAGGTGTGAGACGAATTGATAAAATGAGGAAGGAACAGTAGTTAGGGAGTTGTGTCGTGTGAAGAGAAAAGGGTAAATGAGTATAAACAGAGAGAACATTGAGATGGGACTTGGTCATGTGGAAAGGATGGATGATAGTCGGTTGGTTAAACGGGTATATAGTGGCGAGTGTGTTAGGAATCGACCGGCTGGAAGACCGTGAAAAAGTGGTTTGAGTCAGTAAACGAATGTTTGAAGGCGAGAAATGTGAGTTTGGCCGAGGCGAGAATAAAGGTGCTTAATAGGAGTGAATGGCGGGGGTTTGTGAGGGAAGGTATGGTTGGCAGCCCTGGGCGGGATGAACCCTTACACTGACGATTTACCATAGTGAGGGTCCGTCGCGGTTCCGTGAAGCTCTAGGGTGGATTTTCTTACTGCGACGAGTTCTTACTAATTAATGGTACAAGAGGGGGCGGCGGTAGTGCTGGGCTTTCTTTCGACTTTTGTCATATTCTTCTTCTGCTTTTCTTTTCCGATGCTTGTCACGCACCTTACTCCCAGTCTTGGGAAAAAAAGGAAGATGAAG
>JABUQX010001441.1:12500-27500 GCA_015478945.1 Trachelipus rathkii
ATGAAGATGAACACGGACATGGAGAAGACGGAGGTAATGAGAATAGCTAGAGAAAGAACGAACTGAACATCAATCTTTGGAGGAGAGATTAGGATTGATAGAGTCAATACTTTGGAGTGATGATGAAAAGGGAAGGAGGTCAGGGAGAATAGGCCGGGGATAAAAAAAGTTCTCAGAACGTAGGAGCATTATACCCAGTACTGAAAAAACAGATACCAAAAGAAGTGAAAATGGTGATATATAAAACAATACTGAGACCATTACTAGTGTACGGATCGGAATGCTGGGCACTGAACACAACACAAATGAGAAGAGTGGAGGCGGCGGAGATGAGGGTGCTGAGATTGATTGAAGGAGTTACCCTGAGAGATAGGCGGAGAAGTGAGGAAATACGGAGAGAGCTGAGAATTGGATCAATAACTGAACATATACAACAGAATCAACTGAGATGGTATGGACACCTCAAGAGAATGGAAGAGGGAACTGGACCAAGAAAGATGCTGGAATGGACGCCAGTGGGCCGCAGACCTGCGGGCAGACCGAAGAAAAGATGGAAGGATGCGGTGGAAGATGCGATGAACGTCAGAGGAGTGTCTATGGTGGATGTGGAAGAGAGAGGAATGTACGAAGATAGAAACCACTGGAGGAGGTTCTGCAGAGGCGACACCTGACAGGTCAACACAGATCTACCAGAGGGGATGGTGAATAAGGTGAATATATATTGATGTTGAAGCTGTAAATGTAATAATATATTCGTATTTTTACATTTATACCGTTCTA
Organism: Trachelipus rathkii; assembly: GCA_015478945.1. Taxonomy (NCBI): domain Eukaryota; kingdom Metazoa; phylum Arthropoda; class Malacostraca; order Isopoda; family Trachelipodidae; genus Trachelipus; species Trachelipus rathkii. Next base: position 13,281 of record JABUQX010001441.1, read on the forward strand.
GTAGAAGAGCTTAAGGAATTTTGCGATTTTGTCGAAATTGAGTATAAACAGCTCCTTATATACAGCAAACAAGATGGTTTGTTTTAATGCCTGCTATCGAAAGTGTTGAAACTCTTTATTGGACTGAATCTTACTTTGACAGTCAGAACAAATGTCCAGAGGTTTTGAAAATGTTTTATTGAAAATCCCCTTGCTGAAATATGGCCTCATTTCCTTCATTCTCAGGCAGCTTCTTTTCACAAAGTTGTTATGAAGATTGAAGGAGACAATCTTTCAGCCGTAGAGGTATTGCTAGAAATATCCAATATGAAAGAAACATTACAGTCGAAAAAAGAACATGTGTTTTTACCACATTCGGTTCGAGGGCTACTTAGCAAGCTTGAAGAAGAGGGAGTAAATTCTTCTGAGGTAAAGACCGTAAAGAAAATAATTGTGGATTTTTATGATACTTGTTTGAAGTACTTGGATCAGTGGTCAGTTACGTTTTCAGATTTTGAATTTATGGATTGGTTTCGCTAAGGAAAACCCCCAAGTTGATCACGAATTGAAAAACAATGGATTTTGCGTCAGAAAAAGAAGTTTTTGGCCGCAAGAATGATTCAGATTTGATTGACAAGTTTACGTGTTCGACCAAATATATAGGAGAGAAAGTAGACGAATGGAATGCTTCGAATCTAGTAACAGACAAACGGTGGGTGGACGTATTTACTTTCCTTAAGAATCGTAATATTTCTCATCAACATTTGTCGGCATTAGTTCAATATATCCTTTGTCTTCCTGGAACAAATGCCTCCACAGAACGTGCGTTTTCTCATGTAAATAAGATCTGGACTTCTGAAAAAAACAACTCAAACCTCAAACTCTGAAAGGAATTCTTACTACCAAATAAATTTTGATCAGACATGTGTAGAGTTCTACAATTTAATTAAATCGTCTCCAGAACTGCTGAAGAAAATTTCATCTAGCAAAAAATACTGTAACTGAAGGTATATATATATATATATATATATATATATATATATATGCTGCTCAATAGCAGCAGCAACTGCTAACTCAGCTATAGCTTGTAACAGCATAACCCAACAATATATATGCCTGTATATAACTGTATATATAATAATAACATATATAATAATACATATATATATATATACATATATACATATATATATATATATAGTATAATAAAAAAAAATATATATATAAAAAAAATATCTATAATAATATATATATATATATATATATATATATATATATATATATATATATATAATGTGTGTCCCGATTTTAACTACAAAAAATCTGGTCACATTAATATATATATATATATATATATATATATATATATATATAAATCTACGTTTATAGCCATATACCGAATAATTTTAAATAAAAATATATATATATATATATATATAGGTCAGCATCCCGAGAGACACATGCATGTAACTAAAAAACTATAACAGCTACACGAAAATAAATATCATTTTATTAATCAGGAGACATTTTTACCATGAAATAAAAAAAAACGCTTTTTAAATATTTAAAATTGTTAAAAATGTTGGAAAACTTGTATAATAATTACCGTTTTTTGACAATACGAAGGAGCTCGAGTACTCAGAGGGAGCGCGCAAAGGTGCCAAATGTTGAATTTTTTTCTTTTTTAACTAAAGGATACCCCACGGGTAAACAACAAGATGGACAGAGTCGGGGTTTCTCGGCCTACCGGGGGACGACGAGGGCTGTCCCTCCGTCGGCTCGAACCCCTAAAAGGAACTTAATTGAAATAAAATTTTCTGAAGAGCAATTAAACAAACACTATTTGGTAATATTGCTCTCTCGTATTACTGCAGGAATGGAAGGTTGATGAGAACGTACGCTTACCAGACCTAAGATTATACTAATATTTAAGGTGTTATTAATAATTTGTGAAGTTTCATAAAGTTGATTTTGTGTACTTTCTATTGTCTTAATTAGATTTTTTTCCATTTTAAAATTATTTTATCTTGGAGTTAAATTATTTTTTTCATTAGGTAGTTTTTGAGTTAAATGAAAACTTAAACTAAACAATGTCATAGGGTAGATGCACAGCAGGTTGGCGTACATGCATGACAGACCGCTAGCAGAAGCGCTCGCTCCATATGCGCGTTTAGACACTTAGTAACATGGATTTCGAAATGTCATAAATTCGTGGATGTTAGCATTAAAATCTATATTAGAAAGAAAACAAAATTAAAAAATTATAGAAAAAATAAAAAAAAGATTGATCGTATTTTACAAGTTTCACGTGAATTAAACATTTACCTAGAGAATTAAACTATAAAGAAGTTTTCAAAGTGTTTCTCAAATTGTTGATAAAATGTTAAAAAACTCCTTTAATGACAATATTGATAAAGTATTTAAAATAATTGAAATGTTGATTAAAGCAAAAATAAAACTCCTTAGAAATACCACTCTCTGCATTGTATGCAAGGGTGTGGGTTTTTACTTATGTTCTTTCAAAAGGAACGAATAAATAATCTTTACAGAAGGAATGTAACATTGAAGAAAATTAATTTATTACTTAAATTTTCATGTTAATAAATAAATATAATTCGTTATTAAGTTAATCTATCATTTTCTACAATTACCAAAAATTTAAGCAAATTACGACACATTATTAAGCGGAGACAGTGACCTAAATATCCGATATACTTCAACCTGTTAAAAGAAAACGTTTTTTATGAGTTAACAATGTATCTTTAAGAATTCTGAAAAAAATTTAATTCTCATAAAATCTTTAATTTTAAAGATATTTCAGCGCTTTTTCCACTAAAAAAAACTCACATGTTGTGTAGTAATAAAATTCGGTTAGACACTATTTCAAAATTTATTTTTAAAAAAATTAAGTCTCTGAAAACTACTTTCAAAATTTTTGAAGAAAAACAATCAAGCATGGCTGGCACCACCTTACATTGAATCGAAACTTTCAATATAAAGTCCTTCTTGTGATGCGTATATAGGTAAGATTTGTACCAAATTTGAAGGCTGTAAAACTGTTATCTTTTTTTTAGGGAATTTTCTATTGTGAGCTTATGTTTCAAAAAATGAAATGTGAGAAATTCACGATGAACATTTGGAAATTTTATTTCTTATTTTAGACAGTAAAAAAAAACATTTATTCTTTTATATATATATATATATATATATATATATATATATATATATATATATATATATATATATATATATATATATATATATATATATATATATATATATATATATGATAAATATTGCATATTAATCACAATTAAGCTTGATGTAAGTAGAAGAACATATATTTGGAGGTAAAAGCAATTACTGCCGCTTCTCTCGGATGAACCACCATTTGCGAATGAGGACAATATACCCGGTGCTTTACCACTGGACCACCCTCCAACCCAATAAAGCTGGATTCAAGAACAGTATTAAAGCAACCGAGCTCCCTTCAAGGTGACATCACCAGGTGTCCAGCCTGTCCTATTCCTCGTTCTTTATATTTAGATGGTAAATATTGCATATTAATCACAATTAAGGTTGATGTAAATTAAGAAGAACATATATTGGGAAGGTAAAGAAATTACTGCTTTCTCTGGGATTGAACCACCGCATGTAAAATGTAAAAATATCATTCTTCTGCACCAGGCCAAAGCCACTCCCCTGCATCACAAATAACTGTATATATGTAATATATATAACATAACAACATAACTCTTTGCTATATATATATATATATATATATATATATATATATATATACTATATAACTAAATATATATAATATATATATATATATATATATATATATATATATATATATATATATATATATATATAAGGACTAAGGTTTTGTTTTTGAAAAATTTTAAAAACTTTTTGGGAAAAGTTTTAATTTTCTCTGCATGCATTATTATTATTATTATTATTATTATTATTAAGTTGCTTAATAATAATAATAATAATAATAATAATAATAATAATAATAATAATAATAATAATAATAATAATAATAATAATAATAATAATAATATTAATAATTTATAAAAATTTACAAATTTATTTTTATTACATGAATAATAAATTTTAAACTCCTCAAAGACTGGGGTTCGATTTTGGCTATGCAACTTTTCGGTCTTAGCCCCAAACCCGAAATAGTGATAATTATCTAAATTTCTAACCAATTTTGACGAAACAAAAAGCCAAGTTGGAGCTTTTTCTTACCTCTAAAATATCAATTTCGTTTTTTTTTTCTTACTCTATTGGTTTTATTTTGTGTTTTCATTTTTTGAGAAACCATGTTTTTTGACAAAAAGGATTTCACATCCTATATTTTTTGCCGAAATAACTTGAAATTTTAGCTATGCGAAGAATGGTCTATTACCTAAAAAATGGCTGAAGTCTTTCTTTGAATTTTGAAGCGAGGTCAGGTCAGGTCACAGCAATGGTTGAATTTCAAACTCAACTTTTTTTTGGTTCAGAAAAATGAAAATTTGTGATAATTTTTTTTTTGGGGTCATCCGATCAATATTAAATTTTCATGGCTTCTCTACTCGGGAGAGATACATAGTTTTTATTTAGATAATTTGTTTGTATTTATGCAGCAGGTTTGCTTCTGGGAATGGATCAAATTTTCCCCCCCAAAAAAAATACTTTGGAAATTTAAAAAAAATTATTTTGAGAATACAAAAAAAAAAATTAAAAAAAAAATAAACCATGTAAATAAAACAGATGGAGAGATCCTGAAAATTTGCTATTTATTGGATAAGTAGAAAAAAATTATCGCAATTTTTCACTTTTCAGAAAAAAAATTTTTTTTGAAAAGGGAAAAATTGAAATTTTTTTTTTTTCTGTTCATCCTATGGATGGATGGAATTGCACTTTGAATATGTTGAAAAGAACCGAAGAATTGAAAGAGTCTGTTTGTATGTTGTCTGCAGATCCAAAATACCCATTATTAACAATTTGGAGTTGATAATATTATCTAGATGTGTTAAATCTCTAGAGCCTTAAAAAAAAAGCGTCTACAATTGGGGATGTCATGCCTTTTATAGTCAGCCTTAAAACCGTTCTTCAGAAAATTGTATTTGACAAACCTGAAATATCTGAACAGTCCTCTTCATTGCTAGAATATTATGAAGGGGGAAAGCAAATGATTAATTACAAGACGCAAACTTTGAAAGCAGAACTTAACAGAAGATTTAACAGACTTGAAAATGAGGATATGTATAAAGTAGCAACATACCTTAATCCAAGAAATAAGAGTAAATTTTACTCGACTGCACAAATAACTGATCAAGTTAAATATTCTCTAGCTCTGCTTTGTGACGACATGAAGTTTGAAGATAAAAATTTAGAGGATGCTAAACCAGAAAGAAAACGAAAGAGATTCTTCCCAACACCTTGTTACTGTACGCGTACATCATTAACTGAGACTCCGAGTATAATTCTTGCTTCCAGTAATGACGATAAACCAGCAACCAGCAACCAGCATCACTGAACCTCATAGGAAAGTATAACAAAGAAAAAGACTGGGTCCGCAGGAAAATGCTTTAAAATTGTGGAAAAATAAAAGCAAATGAGAATCTAGATTTGGCAAAAGTTACTTGCAGAATCCTAAGCTACCCTCTGAGCAGTGTTGCGAGTGAGCAACTTTTCAGTGCTGCTGAGCATATCAATAAAAACAGACGTGTCCGACTTCATGGAGATAAAGTCGAAAAACTTTTATTTTTAAACATAATCTACCCATAATAAAATTTGAATATTAACAAGTAATAAAGAAAGTTAATAACATTAGTATTAAATTAATCACTTTTCAAAAGGGTGGAGGTTGGGGAAAGTGGTTGGTGGGATGCAGGAAGAATTCGGTCCCCACCTCCAGTATCCTAAAAACACACAATATATGCGTGTGATAAAAACCTTTCAATATTTTATACAGATTATTATTACAGAGTTGACTATGTAAATCCAATGCCATTATATATATATATATATATATATATATATATATATATATATATATATATATATATATATATATATATATATATATAGCATATGCAGCTGCTCTTATATATATATATCTACCTCACCTGCTCTGCTATTCAACATATATATATATATATATATATATATGTGTGTGTGTGTGTGTGTACACAGAATCTTTGACGAATCGCTAAAGGAAGAAATCGCATAGTGTGTTGTTGGGAAATTTAAGCTGCCAAGTAATTTCAATTCCTTGCCCGCCTATATCTCCCGAAATCACATCATGTCATTTTTTCCATTCGGGATTTGTCAAAGATGTTGTGTACAATACACAAGTGACAGACATTGCTGATTTAATAGCAAGAATCTCAGCTGCTATTCAGCAAATTAATGTGGAAATACTGGAATTTGGAATATCGACTGGATGTTTTGAGAATCACTAATGGTGCACATATTGAATGTTTGTAACATTGTCACTTATGTGAAAGAAACTTTGGATAATAAAGATTTTAAATATGTTTGTTTGAAACTTCTCGGTTTGTTCATAATATATTTGTTTGAGAATTTGTCCAGAAAATTCTCGGAGACTATATATATATATATATATATATATATATATATATATATATATATATATATATATATATATATAAATATATATAATTTTGTTATATATATATATATATATATATATATATATATATATATATATATATATATATATATATATATATATATATATATATATATATATATATATATATATATAACAAAAATATATATATATATATATATATATATATATATATATATATATAATATATATATATATATGCTATATACTGCTAACTATATACTATATATATATAAATATCTCTAGACATATATATATATATATATATATATATATATATATATATATATTGTAAGGCTTAAATCAAACATATCACATAGAAATTAATTTTAATCTTTTTAAATTCAAAGTTTCACAGAATAGAATTCTGGATCTTAATTAGAGAATACTGCCTATGATGGAAACTATGCAACGAACTTTGAATATTTTGAGTCTCGCTTTCTGTAATTGTGATACAAAACTTTAAATTTTAATAATAGATAAAACTAAAGAATAGATTTTAAATTTAAATGTCGGCTGCGCTGAAAATTGAAGGCTATAGACTCTCCAGAATCACGAAGATATTTGCTTCCTTCTTGAAAGAAATATTTTCCCTCATCCGGTGATACATCGGAGTGTGATGATCCCCAGCACAGAAATTGATAAATGAAGAGGTTTCATTTTGAAGATTATGAACTTTGATTCCTCTTTATAGTTTTAAATGTTGATGGTTGTATATTCTCTCCTTAGAACGATGGAATGTCGATCTACAAGCTCAAAATTTGAATTGGTTTACAGAGAAGATTTACCCAGATAATAAAGCACAAGTTTCAATTGTAGCTTTTATCTTGTGGCAATCTTAATGAATTATATTTAACCTTTAATCTTATTGGCAGAAAAAGCCAAGTTACACTTAAATCTATAAAATGAATACCTGCAGGACATAAATATATAGATAAATAAATATATAAACAAATAGACATAAAACGTAAAGGATAAGGACTGCACACTTTTAAAGGTATCAAAAAAAGGTTATAACTAATAAAAGAATATTTCTATTAATAATTAGTTCTGCTGATATTAGATACCATGTATCTTGTGATAAATAAGCCTTAGTTATTAAACAAAAGAATGGCTTTTAACACTATATTGATTATGATTTTCAACAGATTTTTAATAATGACTGATTTGATCAGAAATAATTTGCGACTGATCTTAACCAGATTTTGACAATGACTGTTCTCTACCGAATTTTGACAGTCTTCTTGAAAGAACTGAGACCAAGAAATTTATTTTGAGAAAACTGTTTTACTTTGACCTGGCAACCTCCTATTCTCTACTCAGGTCGAGCTACATCCTAAAATAACCAACTAACAGACAACATCCAGCTAAGCTGTTTTTAGCTGGATGGGGGGGGGGCGACGCCTCCTACTCTGTCTAGTGAAGCATCAAAAGAAAAGAAAAATATTTACAGACTATATAAATATATACATACCCGGAGCACTGCAAAAAAGCTGGTTCTCCTGACGAAGGTCTCTTGATTCCTAGACAGAATCATCGCTTTCTCTGAAGAAATCTTGCGGCTGCAGCTGCCTTCCTTCGATGTCTGAAGGCCTGTCTTGATAAAATTGATGGAGGATTTGAAGATGATGTTGATGCTGACGGAACAGAAGATGGTTGATTCCCATCAGTAGCACTAGATGATGGTGTTGAATGAGAGTTCGATGATTGAGATGATCCACTGTGAGTGATGGATAGTTCCAGAGGATACAAATGCTTAATGGGATGATGTTTAAGCTGGCCTCAAGGAGCCTTCACAAACACAGAGCAAACTTTGCCATTGTCCCCATGTACCAGCTGCTTTACTATGCCCAATTGCCAGAATGGACTTTCTCTAACTGGGTTGCGTACAAGAACAACATCGTCAACTTTGACTAAGTTGTTCCAACTGGTTTGGTAGATGTCTCTACTTGTCTCTCGGAGACTTAAATATTCCTCATACAAACGACTTCGAAGATCTTCAAAGAAAATAATATATATATATATATATATATATATATATATATATATATATATATATATATATATATATATATATACTTATATATATATATATATATATATATATATATATATATATATATATATCAGTTTTGCTTTTTCTGAAATTCCGAACACATCAATGACTGATGCTTTTGTGTGCGAAATAATGGCTTAATTTTGTTCGCGTAAAAGACTTACGGAACTCTCTCTCTCTCTCTCTCTCTCTCTCTCTCTCTCTCTCTCTCTCTCTCTCTCTCTCTCTCTCTTCTCTCTCATTTAACTATCTTTTTATATAACTCTTCCTCATTTCCTCTCTATGTTGGGAACACATCAATAAATAAAATAGATTACATTTTATTTGAAAACGAACAGAGAGAGAGAGAGAGGTTTAACAGACAGACAGATGCGTTCATAGTAGAAGAAGAAAAAGAAGGTTATTTGCTTGTAAACTATACATCGAAAACCTCGGTGAAATAAGTCCATCTTTCGATCAAAAAAACCTCGGCTCTAAAATTAGCAAATTCCGTTGTCATGGCAACAGAGTTTTCAAAGATGCGATTCTCAGATTGAGAGAGAGAGAGAGAGAGAGGAAGAGAAGAGAGAGAGAGAGAGAGAGAGAGAGAGAGAGAGAGAGAGAGAGAGAACCCGAGTAGTAAAAAGTTACTAGAGTCGCCGCTGATATATATATATATATATATATATATATATATATATAAAGCTTCATAATCTCTCTTAATTTAAAATATTAAAAAATTTTATTTACTTTGTTTATATATATATATATATATATATATATATATATATATATATATATATATATATATATATATATATATATATATATATATATATATATATATGTATATATATACTGGTATTTAGACTTAATTAGATATATATATAGTATAATTGTATGCTACTCTTAACAACTTATTATATATATCTTTGCTTTATGTCTTTATGTTTTATTAATATTTAAAAGGAAGGCTACCTATCTATCTATAGCTATATATATATATATACTATATATATATATATATATATATATATATATATATACTATATAACTATATATATATATATATATATATATATATATGAAGAGCGGTTTGTAGTGCGAAAAGTATGTGTATGTGTAAGTAGGAAGTAAGAATAATAATAATGAGTGAGTGGAATGAAAGAGGAAGATGCCGAAGCGGTTAAAAGTAAGAAAGAAGGTTGATTGAGTGTACTGAAAGCCAATGATGAAGTTTCAAAAGAAAGATGTTTGGATTATATAAAAAGGAAAAAAAGAGATACTAAAAGACATATGTAGGAGGAAAAAGAGGTAAATGAACAATTTGGAAGGAGGATGAATGGGGACTTAGGGAATAGGAAGCCTCTGGAAGGAACGCAAAGTTTAAGAATTAAATAAATCTGCTTAGAATAATGAATAGGGATATTGCTTTCGTAACTGATGGTGAAATGGATGTGAGGAGAGGTGTTGGGGAGCACTTCAAAATCTGCATAACATAGGCAGTAATGAGGAGGTGATGGTGAATGTGTGTGGGTTTGATGGTGCAAGAATGAATAGGTATTTTGGGGAAGAGATCATTAGTAAGGAGGAGGTAGTGGGTAGAGTGAGAAAGTTGAAGAATGGTAAATCTGCAGGTATGGATGGAATTACTGGTGAAATGATCAAGAACGGAAGCGAGATGGCGATTGAGTGGATTTGGAAGTTGTGTAACAAAGGGTTTATAGAGGGTATAATTCCAAGGGATTGGAGGAGAGCAGTAAAAGTACCCCTTATATAAGGGGAATAAGGGTATCTGTAGGAATTATAGGGGAATTAGTTTATTGAGTGTTGTAAGGAAGATATACTATGCTGGTATTTTAGTCGAAAGAGTGCGTCGAGTGACTGAAGGACTGGTGAAGAACAAGGTGCGTTTAGAAGTGGAAGAGGATGTGTGGATCAAATTTTTACATTGAAACAAATGATTGAGAAAATGAGAGAGAAGAAGAATAAATTCTATTTAGGTTTTATGAATTTGCAACAGGCGTACGATAGGATTAATAAAGAAGCTCTGTGGCAGGTGTTAGTGATATATGGTGTTGGTGTAGGTTTCTGAATGGAATCAAGAGTATCTATGACAATGGTGAAGCGTGTGTAAGAATAAATGGAGTCGAAAGTGATTGGTTTAATATTAATAGCTGAATGAGGTAGAGATGTGTTATGTCTAGTTGGTTATTCAATTTGTATATGGATGGGGTTGTGAAAGAATTAGAGGTGGGAGTGGAAGGTGTTATAATGAAGAATGGAAGAGAGTGGAGGGTGCCCTACCTATTATATGCGGATGATTTGGTTTTGTGTGGCGAGTCTGAAGAGAGTTTGAGAGAATTGGTAGAGAGATTTGGCAGTGTGTAAAAGGAGGGGTTTGAGAGTAAACGTAGATAAGAGTATGGTTATGGTTGTAAGTGAGGACATTCCTCGGTATGAAGTTATGTTGGATGGTGAGCAACTGGAACAAGTGTCTGAGTTTAAATATTTAGGATATATGTTGGACGAAATGGAAACGGATGATATAAAATGTAATAGGAAAGTTGTGAATGGTAGAAAGGTGGCTGGAACAATTAAATCCTTGGTGGATGTAAAGGGACTAAGTCTTGAGTGCGCTAGAGTTTTACATGAGGGGATGTTGTTACCTGTGTTAATTTATAGTAGTGAAAGTATGGTCTGGAATAAGAAGTATAGATCTAAAGTACAATGTGTTTAAATGGACACTCTTGGATGCATGTTATAAAATGAGGAACGAACGCATTAGGTAGTTGTGTGGTGTGAAGAAAAGAGCAAATGATAGAATAAATGAAAAGTACATTGAGATGGTTTTGTCATGTTGAAAGGATTGATGATAGTCGGTTGGTTAAGCGGATGTATAGTGATGAGTGTGCTGGAAATCGATCGGCTAGGAGACCGAAGAAAACGTTTATTGAGTAAGTAAAGGAATGCTTGGAGAAGAGGAATGCGAGTTTGGCAGGGGCGAGAGGAAAGGTGCATAATAATAGGAGTGAATGGCGGGGTTTTGTGAGGGAGGTATGGTTGTGGCCCACTTGGGCCAAGGGATAAACTCTCCATTGACTAGATGCCATAGTGAGGGTTCGTCTCAATCCCGTGAAGTTCTAGGATGGATTTTTCTGACTGAGGCCAGTTCTTACTAAAGGGCAAAAAGGGGGCGGTAAGGTTAGGCTTTCTTTTCGACTTGTGTCATATTCTTATACTACTATTCTGTTTCCAGTGCATGTGACGCACCTTACCCCAAGTCTTGGGGAAAGAAGGTGGGTGATGATATATATATATATATATATATATATATATATATATATATATATATATATATATATATATATATATATATATATATCTAATTATGCTGATATATATATATATATATAGATATATATATATATATATATATATATATGGTTTCGATCCTTATCAATTATAGCCGACACCAACCGATTTTCATGTAATTTTAAACGTTTGAAATGATATAGAAATGAATACGTTAGCTCGAAAAATGAGCGAGAAGAAATTACTGAAGACTTCTTTATTTCATTTTTATAACATGAATAACAAAAATAAAACTAAAACTTACCTCGAGATGCTTCCTTTTTTTCTTTATATATATATACTACTCTATACTTTCTATATATATATATATATATATATATACTATATATATGCTCTCATCATGCTGCTGCTGCTATACTATATATACTCTTTGCTCTAATATATATATATATATATATCTTTGCTGTCGAGTATACACTTATCATATTGTTGAAGCAATATTTTATTTTTCCGGCACTCACAGTCAAGGGGTCCGGGGTCCGGAAACTCCCAAACAAAAATGTTCATGTTCCATATACTGATTTGCTACTAATAATAAACGTTTATTTCCATAAATATATATATATATATATATATATATATATATATATAAAGAACATATATATATATGTAGATATATATATAGATATGTATTCTCACTATATATATATATACTACTATATATATACTGCCTATGTGAAAAAGATATGCAATCTATAAATAACTGATTCCTCTAATAAGCTTAGCAGGTTATATATATATATATATATATATAGCGCGCTGCTGTAGCCAGCAGCGCTGTAGCAGCGTAACATATACATAGCCATAACCAGCAGCCAATAAGCCAACAACAGCTGCTGCGCCAGCATATTATCGCTGTAATGTGGCTATGAATGAAGTATATGCTATAGCTATATATGCTGCTATAGCCAGCCAGCCCAGCGCCAACAATAACTGCTAAAGCTTGTAGCCAACAACAGCGCCGCCTTAGCAACGCCTGCTGTAGTAACCGCCGCTAGCCATATGCTGAAACCAATATATGCTGCTTAGCCAGCAGCCAGCATATGCACTGCTATTCTTGCTACTATAGCTGCTGTAATAACCAACAGCCCATGTATATATATATAGCGCTTAATACAATATATATATATCGCCTGCGATATAAATATTTAGCTGCTGCTGCTGCTATACACAACTTTCATCTGCTCCACTCACTCTTTCTTATATATATATATATATATATATATATATATATATATATATATATATATATATATATATATATATATATATATATATATATATATATATACATATATATTTGACCTCGACTCCTTTACACAGACTCTAATTGGGGCAGTTCTTATCACATACCTCAAAAGATCTTTGTACATTTATGTAATATAAAACCCAATATTGGTCTTAGTGATAATTTAGGGTAGAAACAGTAAAGAAAATAAGAATTATCTGAATAGGACACGTCATTGAAAATCTCAAATACTTAAATTAGGTTGAGATAGGAGAATAGATGTGAAATTAATGGATATTAGGGAAAATGTCTTCAATTTTAAACAAGTAAAATGATACAGACGTTTCTCTCTAAATTGACTACAGTGGTCACTGACAGTAACACATCCTGAGGCAGGTGACTGTAAAGCAGGGGTTCACAACCCATTTTTTTTGCTTGTGAACTCCATATATATAACTTTACGTATGGGGACCCTCATATGTGATATTCCTAAATTAAATATTTATTTGTAGATTAGTCAAAGATAATAATTAACCACCTCAAAGCTTCTGTGGACCTCTGGGGTCTATGTGGACCCCGGTTGAGAAACGCTGCTCTGAACTGACTTCATTGGTCACTGACAGTAACACATTCAGAGACATCTGACTCTAAAGAATAAGGTGTTTAGGGTTGAGACTGCTTGAGAACCCTGTTCAAAATGTCTCCGAGTCTGCTGTTTGAAACACCATCATTGTGATTATTATTTTTGAAGGAGTGCATACGAAGCGTGTTATGCGTGTAATAGGGATGGCCGACGCACCGGTTGCGGTGCGTGGTGCACTCATTTTGGTGCGGTGCCGTCCTGTAAGTTACGTCACACAATTGCAGTATTCCAATGTAATGCCGTTTTAAAAATATAGAGGTGCAGTGTGTGTTGCGAAAAAAATGAAGGATGTAGTCCTGGTA
>JABUQX010001441.1:32500-37500 GCA_015478945.1 Trachelipus rathkii
GAAAGAAAAGCTTTTGAAAGATATTTAGCTACTAATAGACAACATAAAATGAATACATGAAAGGTAGTTGCAAATTATTTGGAAAGAAATAAAGTACTGTTATTTTGAAAGGAATTAAACAAGGTTCAATTATGGAGAAAAGAGGTTCTAACTGGCGTAAGACTTTGGACGGGAACAAAAATTTTCCCTAGGGTAAATTGTGTGGGATTGTAGTTCAGGATGGGGATTAACCCAAATCGTCGACAGGGAAAAGGGTCGACAAGCCATTAAAAAAAATTCAGAAGGTGTCCAAAGCGTCGACACATATTTTTCTTACAGGAAAATGGTCGAAAACATTTTCTCATAAGGTGTCCAAATCGTTGATACATCTTTTGACAAATATAAGCAGGGCTGCGGAGCCGGAGCCGGAGCGGGAAGCCGGAGCCGCAAGGCTTTGGGTGGAGCCGGAGCCGGAGCCGGAGGCGAAACTTTTTGAGGGACTGGAGCCGGAGCCGGAAGCGAAATTTTGGGGGATCTGGAGCCGGAGCCGGAGCCGGAGTCGGAGCCGAAATTTTAGGGGGACCTGGAGCCGGAGCCGGAGTCGGAGCCGAAATTTTAGGGGGACCTGGAGCCGGAGCCGGAGTCGGAGCCGCAAAAAAAGAGGCTGCTCCGGCTCCGGCAAATACAAAATTAAGTAATTCATTAATTTTTATTACTACAGTTGTTATATATATATATATATATATATATATATTATATATAAATATATTATATTATATATATATATATATATATATATATATATATATATATATATATTATATATATATATATATATATATATATATATTATATATATTATATTTATTTATTTTATATAATATATATTTCCATTATATATAATATATATATATATACCCTCGCCTATACATATAATATATATTTATATTGTAATAGTATATATATATATATATTCTCTTTTTTCATAAATTTGGTTATGTATATTTATTATTCAATAATAAAATAGGTTCTATACTTTTATAGATAACTTTAAGTAATTAAGTATAATATCCTTAGAAAAATCCATTTCAACTAAACCAAAATCGAAACACCTCATTATTTGAATATATTACTCACTCTGATGGATAAAAATACTTTCATTTGTCAATATAAAATAGTTAACAGCACAGTTGATGGGAAACAGTCAGTTTGATCATTGCACCAAAAGAGTCTACCTAACTTACCAGGTTACTCATGGGTCACAATACATCTATTGGATTCTTTAAATTAATGCGACATTTAAAACGCCATCATCCCAGACATTGCTTCAATTGTTAAAAAGAAAGGTGAAGCTAAAGGTAATCAGGTAACCTTTAATTTCAAAAACTGAGACTAAAGTGGAAATAGATAGTGACCCATTAGTTTTCTTTGCATAGCCAGGATTTAAGCACTGTGTGGAGACATGGCTTAGAATTGGGAAGTCCCTTCTAGCACTGGAAAAATATTTGGTAAAATAGGTTCTACGAAGAAAAATAAACAAAAAATAGCTTAAAAATTGCATAAAGGGACGTTTTGTGCATTTAAAAATGGATACTTACACATGGGCAAAGCTAAATTATATTTTGTCAATAATTTTATATATGTGGACGAAGATAAAAACAATATTTCTAAAAAGTTAGCAGTAAAAGAAAAAATACTCAACATTTCAGCGAATAAATTCAAGAATTTGTTACTGAAATCTTAAAAGAATTCGAAATACAGAGACAAGTAATTAGCTTTGTTAGCGACTAAACGGCATCAACATGATCAGTACGAATTGAAAAATTTAAATAGGATAATCGCGGGTGAAGGATAGGAAGCTTGTCAAATGTGATATTTGATTTTATTGAATGTCAAAACGAAGAAGTAATTAGTTTTTTTAGAATGAACTTGATAAAACTATGAAAGACTATGTTCCGATAACTTTAACATTGCACCACATGAAATGTGGAGTTCATACTTTACAGTTAGCAGTGTGTGATGTGGTCCCCACAATACTCATAGAGCAAATCTTATAAGCAGGGCAAGCAAATAGCAAAGCAGCAACGTACCCAATTAATGGAAAGTTCTAAAGAAATCAAGCTTGCAAAAGTGGCATCTTCGGTCACAGAGACAAGATGGGAAGTATACATGTCTTTATGCTCTAAGGCCTTCTGCAACTAATGATTATAGTAGTAGTATGATGGCTGCCGGTACTTCTGAACTTTCTCTTTCCGACAGTCTGTGGGAACAAATCGAAAACCCTCGAAGAATTATTAAAACACCAATACTTTACAACAAAAAATATTCAATCAGAAGACTTGACTGCAGGAAAATTTTTATAGAGAACGGATTTTAGCAAATCACAAATAAATTCCATGAAAAGAAGGGAAAGAATGTTAACTGAAAATAAAATATTTTTGTCGACAATCTTTGTTTAGAATCTTTCCCAAAACTGAAGAATCTGATATTTAAAGCTAGGAGTGTTTCTTTGTGAACTAGGACTTAAAATGAATAACGCTATCG
The DNA here is from genome assembly GCA_015478945.1 of Trachelipus rathkii. Classification (NCBI taxonomy): domain Eukaryota; kingdom Metazoa; phylum Arthropoda; class Malacostraca; order Isopoda; family Trachelipodidae; genus Trachelipus; species Trachelipus rathkii. Next base: position 35,024 of record JABUQX010001441.1, read on the forward strand.
AACAGAAATCTGGGCCGGAGTCAGATGGTTCACAGTTTCAGGAATCTCCCTTGTAGAATTTTGTCAGATGAAGATGAAGAAGTCAAATTTTGCCAGATAATGGGCAAAAAATTGGAGCATGCAGAAAAGCGATTGAAAAAACTAAAAAGACAATCTACTAGTAAAAGACATTCAACCTAAATATCTTCTAGAAAAATAAAAGGTAGAATTCCATAAGTCATTAGATGGAATAATGAAAAATCGACCGGAAATCAAGTTATCAGTTAAAGAGGCATTCAATTGCTATCCTAATTTGCAAGATGCCGCTTGCACAATTACAGCTTCGCCTACTATTCAAGTGAATGTTGGGAGCTTATTTTCTGCTTTAAAAATAATAAAATCGGATCTAAGGACATTTTATTGATGGTTTTATTTTTAAGAACAATTGTTTTGAAAAAATTTATATTACATATGGTCGGGCTGTTCAAAGAGAAATTTTAAAGTTCGGAAAGAAAGTGATTATATATATCTATATATATATATATATAATATATTATATTATATATATAAATATATATATTATATATATATTATTATATATAATATTATATTATATTATATATAATATATATATATATATATATATATATATATATATATCATCCGTACCTTGAAGGTTATAATTGGGTAGGCAGCTATATTTTATATATATATATATATATATATATATATATATATATATATATATATATATATATATATATATTATATATATTATATATAATATATATATATATTTATATATTAATATATATTAGTAGTAAGGGGATATAAACTGACCGCCGACTTGCGAGGTGATTCTTCGAATCATCGGTACCTCGCTAGTCGTATGTCAGTATAGTCATATATATTTTTAACTCACGTAGGTTCATGGGGTGTTTTTGGGGTATCATTTTATCATCCTAGATTCTCACGTACTTTCCTGGGTTGATTTTTATGTATGGGATTCACCCCAAAGGGATGAGTCCCCAAGGGGTGGAGCCCCCCCTCTTTTTTTTTTTTTAGGTATGATAGTTATTTATTTTTAAGTTTGTGTAGTTTATTTTATTCATGTTCTTTCCTGAACCTTTTTTTTTTTAACCTTGTTGACTTGCATCCGCCATTTTGTTTTATAAATCGTCTTGTTAATTATCGTCATAATTTTCAATCGTCGTTTTCGTCAGGATGAATCGCAAATTCATCGTCGTCGTCGTCGTCGCGTTTTTTTTAACAAGTTCCGCAGTCGTTGGTTGGCAATCGCTGCAAGTTTGGCCCGCTAGTCATCGCTGTAGTTGTTGTTGTTTCCGCAGAGACCGTTGTCAATGTCCCGATTCGCATAGCAAAGCGTTTAAAGGTTGAGAAACACGCAGAGAACCAAACGAAAAGTTGAAAGACCGTGAGATAGGATACACTTTCATATGTTTTATACGTTGTAATTATTATTTTAAATTGAAACAACGAGAGTTCAAGGCATGTATTATATTTTTACGAAAACACTTGTTTTTTTTTTTTTTTTTTTTTTTTTTTTTTTTTTTTTTTTTTTTTTTTTTTTTTTTAAAAGCTCTTACCAGATATTTTATTGATTCTCTGAGATCCACAGTAAATTTTCAAAATATTACTTTTCACTATCTATATATATGATATTTCTGACTACTTTATAAAACTTCAACTCGAAAGACATATAATATATATGTATATTAATAAATATACTATTATATATATATATATATATATATATGGATCCAGGCTTTAAATATTTGTAAAAGAATTATATTCCAGCAAGCTGGCCAGGCTTGCAATGAAACATTCTTCCTCTACAGCTCCTGTTCAGGAACTTCCTCTTCACCATAGGTGCAAGAGGGATTCTAAATAAACAAAGACATTCAAGTTTTTTCAAAAACTTCATGCCCTTATTAAACTTCCCAAATATCAATTCATTGATAACCGGGAATACAGTTATGATACTAAGCTTTTTAAATTTATACGAAATATTAATATTTTTCTAGTTAAATAATATAAAAAATATTTGTCTAATATTTACCCAATATGATAAATATACTATGTTCAAGGCATAACTAATCCAATTTATATATATTATATATATATTATATATATATATATATATATATATATATATATATATATATATATATATATATATATATATATATATATATATATATTCATTTATCGAGTGTGATGCAATGGAATCTAGAAGGAAAGCGGAAAAGAGAAGTATTAGAAGTAAGATTCACAAGAATATGGAATATCTTAAAGGCTTATATTTTGAAGGAATGTAGGCATGAGAAGGATACTTTCAAAGTACTTATGGAATTTAATTTCAAGGGGAGAGTATAATAGGGTCTTAAGTTTCATCAACAGACAAAAAAAAAATTATATTAATGTACCAGAATTTCAAAAATTTTAAAGTATTTATTTTTAAATTATTATCATTTAAA
>JABUQX010001442.1:0-12012 GCA_015478945.1 Trachelipus rathkii
AATAAAGCGTAGTCGAGCTTAGGTATATCTTTTTAAGTGTTATAACAAAGAAATCTAAAGTTGAAAAAATTAGCATTCATACGAAATCACTTTCATGTAATAATTTGGACTCCTAGGTAATTTAGGAAGGTGTTTGAGGTATGTTCTTTGAAGAACTCTAAAATACTTACATTCTGGTGTAGCAATAAAGCGTAGTCGAGCGTAGGTATATCGTTTTAAGTGTTATAACAAAGAAATCTAAAGTTGAAAAAATTAGCAATCATACTAAATCACTTTCATGTAATAATTTGGACTCCTAGGTAATATGGGCAGGTGTTTGAGGTATCTTCTTTTAAGAACTCTAAAATATTTACATTCTGGTCTAGCAATAAAGCGTAGTCGAGCTTAGGTATATCGTTTTAAGTGTTATAACAAAGAAATCTAAAGTTGAAAAAATTAGCATTCATACTAAATCACTTTCATGTAATAATTTGGACTCCTAGGTATTTTAGGCAGGTGTTTGAGGTATCTTCTTTGAAGAACTCTAAAATACTTACATTTTGGTGTAGCATTAAAGCGTAGTCGAGCTTAGGTATATCGTTTAAAGTGTTATAACAAAGAAATCTAAAGTCAAAAAAAATTTGCACTCATACTAAATCACTTTCATGTAATAATTTGGACTCCTAGGTAATTTAGGCAGGTGTTTGAGGTATTCCTTTGAAGAACTCTAAATACTTACATTCTGGTGAAAGAAAAAAAGCGTAGTCGACTTAGGTATATCGTTTTTATGTGTTTATAAAAAGAAATCTAAAGTGAAAAAATTAGCATTCATACTAAATCACTTTCCTGTAATAATTTGGACTCCTAGGTAATTTAGGCAGGTGGTTGAGGTATCTTCTTTGAAGAACTCTTAAATACTTACAATTTGTTGTAGTAATAAAGCGTAGTTGGAGCTTAGGTATATCGTTTTAAGTGTTTTAAAAAAGAAATCTAAAGTTGAAAATTACAAATCATACAAAATCAGTTTCATGTAATAATTTGGACTCCTAGGTAATTTAGGCAGGTGTTTGAGGTATCTTCTTTGAAGAACTCTAAAATACTTACATTCTGGTGTAGCAATAAAGCGTAGTCGAGCTTAGGTATATCGTTTAAAGTGTTATAACAAAGAAATCTAAAGTCAAAAAAAATTGCACTCATACTAAATCACTTTCATGTAATAATTTGGACTCCTAGGTAATTTAGGCAGGTGTTTGAGGTATCTTCTTTGAAGAACTCTAAAATACTTACAGTTCTGGTGTAGCAATAAAGCGTAGTCTAGCTTAGTGTATCGTTTTAAGTGTTATAACAAAGAAATCAAAGTTGAAAAAAATTAGCATTCCAACACTTTAAATCCTTCATAATAATTTGGGCTCCTAGCTATATTTAGGCAGGTGTTTGAGGTATCTTTGAAGAACTCTAAAATACTTAAATTCTGGTGTAGCAATGAAGCGTAGTCGAGCTTAGGTATCGTTTTAGTGTTATAACAAAGAAATCCAAAGTTGAAAAAAATTAGCATTCATTCTAAATCACTTTCATGGTAATAATTTGGACTCCTAGAAAATGTTAGGCAGGCGTTTGAGGTGAATCTTCTTTGAAGAACTCTAAAAAAATTACATTCTGGTGTAGCAATAAAGCGTAGTCGAGCTTAGGTATATCGTTTTAAGTGTTATAACAAAGAAATTAAAGTTGAAAAAATGCATCATAGAAATCACTTTCATGTATATTTGGACCTCCTAGGCAATTTAGGCAGGTGTTTGAGGTATCTCTTTGAAGAACTCTAAAATACTTACATTCTGGTGTAGCAATAAGCGTAGTCGAGCTTAGTTATATCGTTTTTTGTACGACCCAAATTAGGTAGTGAAAATTTAGCATTCATACTAAATCACTTTCATGTAATAATTTGGACTCCTAGGTAATTTATTCAGGTGTTTGAGGTATCTTCTTTGAAGAACTCTAAAATACTTACATTCTGGTGTAGCAATAAAGCGTAGTCGAGCTTAGGTATATCGTTTTAAGTGTTACAAAGAAATCTCAAGTTGAAAAAATTAGCATTCATATAAATCACTTTCATGTAATAATTTGGACTCCTAGGTAATTTAGGCAGGTGTTTGAGGTATCTTCTTTGAAGAACTTTAAAATACTTACATTCTGGTGTAGCAATAAAGCGTAGTCGAGCTTAGGTATATCGTTTTAAGTGTTATAACAAAGAAATCTAAAGTTGAAAAAATTAGCATTCATACTAAATCACTTTCATGTAATAATTTGGACTCCTAGGTAATTTAGGCAGGTGTTTGAGGTATCTTCTTTGAAGACCTCTAAAATACTTACATTCTGGTGTAGCAATAAACCGTAGTTGAGGTTAGGTATATCGTTTTAAGTGTTATAACAAAGAAATCTAAAGTTGAAAAAATTAGCATTCATACTAAATCACTTTTATGTAATAATTTGGACTCCTAGGTAATTTAGGCAGGTGTTTGAGGTATCTTCTTTGAAGAACTCTAAAATACTTACATTCTGGTGTAGCATAAAGCGTAGTCGAGCTTAGGTATATCGTTTTAAGTGTTATAAAGAAATCTAAAGTTGAAAAATTAGCATTCATACTAATCACTTTCATGTAATAATTTGGACTCCTAGGTAATTTAGGCAGGTGTTTGAGGTATCTTCTTTGAAGAACTCTAAAATACTTACATTTTGGTGTAGCAATAAAGCGTAGTCGAGCTTAGGTATATCGTTTTAAGTGTTATAACAAAGAAATCTAAAGTTGAAAAAATTAGCATTCATACTAAATCATTTTCATGTAATAATTTGGACTCCTAGTTAATTTAGGCAGGTGTTTGAGGTATCTTCTTTGAAGAACTCTAAAATACTTACATTCTGGTGTAGCAATAAAGCGTAGTCGAGCTTAGGTATATGGTTTAAATGTTATAACAAAGAAATCTAAAGTTGAAAAAATTAGCATTCATACTAAATCACTTTCATGTAATAATTTGGACTCCTAGGTAATTTAGGCAGGTGTTTGAGGTTCTTCTTTTAAGAACTCTAAAATACATTCTGGTGTAGCAATAAGCGTAGTTGAGCTTTAGGTATTTTGTTTTAAGTGTTATAACAAAGAAATCTAAAGTTGAAAAAATTAGCATTCATACTAAATCACTTTCATGTAATAATTTGGACTCCTAGGTAATTTAGGCAGGTGTTTGAGGTATCTTCTTTGAAGAACTCTAAAATCCTTACATTCTGGTGTAAATAAAGCGTAGTCGAGCTTAGGTATATCGTTTTAAGTGTTATAACAAAGAAATCTAAAGTTGAAAAAATTAGCATTCATACTAAATCTGTTTCATGTAATAATTTGGACTCCTAGGTAATTTAGGCAGGTGTTTGAGGTATCTTCTTTAAAGAACTCTAAAATACTTACATTCTGGTGTAGCAATAAAGCGTAGTCGAGCTTAGGTATATCGTTTTAAGTGTTATAACAAAGAAATCTAAAGTTGAAAAAATTAGCATTCATACTAAATCACTTTCAAGTAATAATTTGGACTCCTAGGTAATTTAGGCAGGTGTTTGAGGTATCTTCTTTGAAGAACTCTAAAATACTTACATTTTGGTGTAGCAATAAAGCGTAGTCGAGCTTAGGTATATCGTTTTAAATGTTATAACAAAGAAATCTAAAGTTGAAAAAATTAGCATTCATACTAAATCACTTTCATGTAATAATTTGGACTCCTAGGTAATTTAGGCAGGTATTTGAGGTATCTTCTTTGAAGAACTCTAAAATACTTACATTCTGGTGTAGCAATAAAGCGTAGTCGAGCTTAGGTATATCGTTTTAAGTGTTATAACAAAGAAATCTAAAGTTTGAAAAAATTAGCATTCAATACTAAATCATTTTCATATAATAATTTGGTCTACCCTAGTTATTTTGGGAGGGTGTTTGAGGTATCTTCTTTGAAGAACCCTAAAATACTTACATTCTGGTGTAGCAATAAAGCGTAGTCGAGCTTAGGTATATCGTTTTAAGTGTTATAACAAAGAAATCTAAAGTTGAAAAAAATTAGCATTCATACTAAACCACTTTCATGTAATAATTTGGACTCCTAGGTAATTTAGGCAGGTGTTTGAGGTATCTTCTTTGAAGAACTCTAAAATACTTACATTCTGGTGTAGCAATAAAGCGTAGTCGAGCTTAGTTATATCGTTTTAAGTGTTATAACAAAGAAATCTAAAGTTGAAAAAATTAGCATTCATACTAAATCACATTCATGTAATAATTTGGACTCCTAGGTAATTTAGGCAGGTGTTTGAGGTATCTTCTTTGAAGAACTCTAAAATACTTACATTCTGGTATAGCAATAAAGCGTAGTCGAGCTTAGGTATATCGTTTTAAGTGTTATAACAAAGAAATCTAAAGTTGAAAAAATTAGCATTCATACTAAATCACTTTCATGTAATAATTTGGACTCCTAGGTAATTTAGGCAGGTGTTGAGGTATCTTCTTTGAAGAACTCTAAAATACTTACATTCTGGTGTAGCAATAAAGCGTAGTTGAGCTTAGGTATATCGTTTTAGTGCTATAACAAAGAAATCTAAAGTTGAAAAAATTAGCATTCATAGTAAATCACTTTCATGTAATAATTTGGACTCCTAGGTAATTTGGCAGGTGTTTGAGGTATCTTCTTTGAAGAACTCTAAAATACTTACATTCTGGTGTAGCAATAAAGCGTAGTCGAGCTTAGGTATATCGTTTTAAGTGTTATAACAAAGAAATCTAAAGTTGAAAAAAATTAGCATTCATACTAAATCACTTTCATGTAATAATTTGGATTCCTAGGTAAATTAGGCAGGTGTTTGAGGTATCGTCTTTGAAGAACTCTAAAATACTTACATTCTGGTGTAGCAATAAAGCGTAGTTGAGTTCAAGGTAATTGTTTTAAGTGTTTATACCAAAGAAATCTAAAGTTGAAAAAATTAAGATTAAAAAAAAATCCTTTTTATTTAAATTTTTTGTTCTCCTGGTTTATTTAGGGAGGTTTTGGGGATATTTTTTTTGAAAAACTCTAAATTCTTCCACTCTGGTGTAGCAATAACGCGTAGGTCCGAGCTTAGGTTTATATCGTTTTTAAGTGTTATAACAAAGATCTCTAAAGTTGAAAAAATTATCATTCATACTAAATAACTTTCATGTAATAATTTGGATCCTAGGTAATTTAGGCAGGTGTTTTAGGTATCTTCTTTGAAGAACTACTCTAAAATACTTACATTCTGGTGTAGCAATAAAGCGTAGTCGAGCTCAGGTATATTGTTTAAAGTGTTATAACAAAGAAATCTAAAGTTGAAAAAATTAGCATTCATACTAAATCACTTTCATGTAATAATTTGGAAATTCCTATGGTAAATTTAGGGCCAAGGGTGTTTGAGGTATCTTCTTTAAAGAACTATAAAAACTTACATTCTGGTGTAGCAATAAAGCGTAGACGAGCTTAGGTATATCGTTTTAAGTGTTATAACAAAGAAATCTAAAGGTTGAAAAAATTAGCAATTCATACTAATCACTTTCATGTAATAATTTGGAATCCTAGGTAATTTAGGCAGGTGTTTGAGGTAATTTCTTTTGAGAAACTCTAAAATACTTACATTCTGGTGTAGCAATAAAGCGTAGTCGAGCTTAGGTATATCGTTTTAAGTTTTTAAGTGTTATAACAAAGATCTCTAAAGTTGAAAAAAATATCATTCATACTAAATCACTTTCATGTAATAATTTAGACTCCTAGGTAAATTTAGGCAGGTGTTTGAGGTTTCTTCTTTGAAGAACTCTAAATACTTACATCTGGTGTAGCAATAAACGCATAGTCGGAGCTCAGGTTATAATCGTTTAAGTGTTATAACAAGAAATCTAAAGTTGAAAAAAATTAGACAATTCATACTAAATCACTTTCATGTAATAATTTGGAATCCTAGTTAATTGAGGCAGGTGTTTGAGGTATCTTCTTTGAAGAACTCTTAAATACTTATATTCTGGTGTAGCATTAAAGCGTAGTCGAGCTTAGGTATATCGTTTTAGGTGTTATAACAAAGAAATCTAAAGTTGAAATAATTAGCATTCATACTAAATCACTTTCATGTAATAATTTGGACTCCAAGGTAATTTAGGCAGGTGTTTGAGGTATCTTCTTTGAAGAACTCTAAAATACTTACATTTTGGTGTAGCAATAAAGCGTAGTCGAGCTTAGGTATATCGTTTTAAGTGTTATAACAAAGAAATCTAAAGTTGAAAAAATTAGCATTTCAACTAAATCACTTTTTCCATTTAAATAATTTTAGACTCCTAGGTTAAATTTAGGAGGTGTTTGAGGTATTTCTTGAAGAACCCTAAAATACATACATTCTGGTGTTAAGCAATAAAGCGTAGTCGAGCATTAGGGTAATCGTTTTAAGTGTTATAACAAAGAAATGTAAAGTTGAAAAAATTAGCATTCATACTAAATCACTTTCATGTAATAATTTGGACTCCTAGGTAATTTAGGCAGGTGTTTGAGGTATCTTCTTTGAAGAGCTCTAAAATACTTACATTCTGATGTAGCAATAAAGCGTAGTCAGCTTAGGTATATCGTTTTAGTGTTATAAAAAAGAAATCTAAAGTTGAAAAAATTATCATTCATATAAATCAATTTCATGTAATAATTTTGGACTAATAGAGAAATTAGGCGGTGTTTGAGAAATCTTCTTTGAAGAACTCTAAAATACTTACATTCTGGTGTAAAATAAGCGTTAGTCGTTATGCTCATTTATATTGTTTTATGTGTTAAAGCAAAGAAATCTAAAGTTGAAAAAAATTAGCATTCATACTAAATCACTTTCCAGTAATAATTTGAACTTCTAGTTATTTTAGCAAGGTGTTTGAGGTATTGTTCTTTGAAGAACTCTAAAACTCATCTTGGTGTAGCAATAAAGCGTTTTTAGTCGAGCTTAAATATATCGTTTTAAATGTGTGTTATAACAAAGATCTCTAAAGTTGAAAAAATTAGCATTCATAACTAATTCACTTTTCATGTAATAATTTTGGACTCCTAGGTAATTTAGGCAGGTTTTTGAGGTATTTTCTTTGAAGAACTCTAAAATAATTACATTCTGGTGTAGCAATAAAGCGAAATCGAGCTTAGGTATATCGTTTTAAAGTGTTATAACAAAGAAATGTAAAGTTGAAAAAAATTAGCATTTATACCTAAACAACTTTCATGTAATAATTGGGACTCCTAGCTAATTAGGCAGGTGTTTGAGGTATCTTCTTTGAAGAACTCTAAAATACTTACATTCTGGTGTAGTAATAAAGCGTAGTCGAGCTTAGGTATATCGTTTTAAGTGTTATAACAAAGAAATCTAAAGTTGAAAAATTAACATTCATACTAAATCACTTTCATGTAATAATTTGGACTCCTAGGTAATTTAGGCAGGTGTTTAAGGTATCTTCTTTGAAGAACTCTAAAATACTTACATTCTGGTGTAGCAATAAAGCGTAGTCGAGCTTAGGTATATCGTTTTAAGTGTTATAACAAAGAAATCTAAAGTTGAAAAAAAATAGCATTCATACAAATCACTTTCATGTAATAATTTGGAACAATATAGAATTTAGGGGGGGTGTTTGAGGTCTTTTTTTTGAAAAACTCTAAAATACTTACATTCTGGTGTAAGCAGTAAAGCGTAGTTGAGCATAGGTAATCGTTCTAAGTTTTATAAAAAAAAAAATCTAAAAAGTTGAAAAAATTAGCATTCATACTAAATCATTTTCATGTAATAATTTAGACTCATAGGTAATTTAAGGCAGGTGTTTGAAGTATTTTCTTTGAAAAACTCTAAAATACTTACATTCTGGTGTAGCAAAAAAGCGTAGTCGAGCTTAGGTATATCGTTTTAAGTGTTATAACAAAGAAATCTAAAGTTGAAAAAATTAGCATTCAATACTAAATCACTTTCATGTAATAATTGGAATCCTAGGTAATTTAGGCAGGTGTTTGAGGTATGTTTCTTTGAAGAACGCTCACAAAACAAACAGCCTGGGGTAAGAAAAAAAAGGACCTTAAAAAGCGGTGATATCTTTTTAAAAGTGTTATAACAAAGAAATCTAAAGTTGAAAAAATTAGCATTCATACTAAATCATTTTCATGTAATAATTTAGACTCCTAAGTAATTAAGGCAGGTGTTTGAAGTATTTTCTTTGAAAAACTCTAAAATACTTACATTCTGGTGTAGCAAAAAAAAAAGTAGTCCGAGCTTAGGTATATTCGTTTAAGTGTTATAACAAAGAAATCTAAAGTTGAAAAAAATTAGCATTCATTACTAAACAACTTTCATGTAATAATTTGGGATCCTAGATTTAGGCCGGTGTTTGAGGTATTTTCTTTGAAAAAAACTATAAAATACTTACATTATGGTGTAGCAATAAAGCGGTAGTCGAGTTTTAGGTATATCGTTTTAAAAGTTATAACAAAGAAATGTAAAGTTGAAAAATTAGCATTCATACTAAATCACTTTTTTGTGTAATATTTGGACTCCTAGGTAATTTAGGCAGGTGTTTTTGAGGTATCTTCTTTGAAGAACTCTAAAAATACTTACATTCTGGATGTAGTGATAAAGCGTACTCAAGCTTAGGTATATCGTTTTTAAGTGTTAATAACAAGAAATCTAAAGTTGAAAAAATTATCACATTCATAATAAATCAATTTCATGTAATATTTGGACTCCTAAATAAATTTAGGCCAGGTGTTCGAGGTTATCTTCTTTGAAGAAAACTCTAAAAATAACTTACATTCCTGTTGTAACAATAAAGCGTAGTCGAGTGCTCAGGTTAATATCGTTTTAAGTGTTATAACAAAGAAATCTAAAGTTGAAAAAATTAGCATTCATACTAAATCACTTTCATGTAATAATTTGGACTCCTAGGTAAGTTGGACAAGTGTTTGAGGTATCTCCTTTTGAAGAACTCTAAATACTTACATTCTGGTGTAGCATAAAGCGTAGTCGAGCTTAGGTATATATCGTTTAAGTGTTATAACAAAGAAATCTAAAAGTTGAAAAAAATTAGCATTCATACTAAATCACTTTCATGTAATAAATTGGGACTCTAGGTAATTTAGGCAGGTTGTTTGAGGTATTTTCTTTGAAGAAATCTAAAATACTTACATTCTGTGTACAATAAAGCGTAAGTCGAGCGTTAGTATATCGTTTTAAGTGTTATAAACAAGAAATCTAAAGTTGAAAAAAATTAGCATTCATACTAAATCACTTTCATGTAATAATTTGGACTCCTAGGTAATTTAGGCAGGTGTTTGAGGTATCGTCTTTGAAGAACTCTAAAATACTTACATTCTGGTGTAGCAATAAAGCGTAGTCGAGTTAGGTATATCGTTTTTTAAAGTGTTATAACAAAGAAATCTAAAGTTTGAAAAAATTAGCATTCATACTAAATCACTTTCATGTAATATTTGGACTCCTAGTTATTTTAGGCAGGTGTTGAGGTATCTTCTTGAAGAACTCTAAATACTTACATTCTGGTGTAGCAAATAAAAGCGTAGTCGAAGCTAGGTATATCGTTTTAAGTGTTATAACAATAGATCTCTAAAGTTGAAAAAAATTAATCATTCAATACTAAAATCAGTTTCAGATAATAATTTTGGATCCTAGGTAATTTAGGCAGGCTGTTTAGGTATCTTCTTTGAAGAAAGAACTCAAAATACTTACATTCTGGTGTAAGCAATAAAGCGTAGCGAGCTCAGGTATAATTGTTTAAAAGTGTTTATATACAAAGAAATCTTAAAGTTTGAAAAAAATTAGCATTCCATACTAAATCACTTTCATGGAATAATATGGAATCCTAGGTAATTTAGCAGGTGTTTGGAGGTATCCTTCTTTAAAAGAACTAAAATACTTAACATTCCTGGTTGGTAGCAATAAAGCCGTAGACGAGGCTAGTATATCGTTTTAAAGTGTTTATAAACAAAAGAAATCCTAAAGTTGAAAAAATTAAGCATTCATACTAATCACTTTCATGTAATAATTTGGAATCCTAGTTAATTTAAGGCAGTGGTTTGAGGTATCTTCTTTTGAAGAACTCTAAAAATACTTACATTTCTGGTTAAGCAATAAAGCGTAGTCGAGCTTAGGTATATCGTTTTAAAGGTTATAACAAAGAAATACAAAGAAATCTAAAGTTGAAAAAAATATCATTCATAACTTAAATCAACTTTCATGTAATAATTTAAGACTCCCAGTAATTAGGCGGTGTTTGAGGTTTCTTCTTTGAAGAACTCTAAATACTTACATTCTGGTGTAAGCAATAAAGGCATAGTCGAGCTTAGGTATATCGTTTTAAGTGTTATAACAAAAAAATCTAAAGTTGAAAAAATTAGCATTCATACTAAATCACTTTCATGTAATAATTTGGACTCCTAGGTAATTTAGGGAGGTGTTTGAGGTATCTTCTTTGAAGAACTCTTAAATACTTATATTCTGGTGTAGCATTAAAGCGTAGTCGAGCTTAGGTATATCGTTTTAGGTGTTATAACAAAGAAATCTAAAGTTGAAATAATTAGCATTCATACTAAATCACTTTCATGTAATAATTTGGACTCCAAGGTAATTTAAAGGCAGGTGGTTTGAGGTATCTCTTTGAAGAACTCTTAAAATACTTACAATTCTGGTGTAGCAATAAGCGTAGTCGAGCTTAGGTATTCGTTTTAAGTGTTATAACAAAGAAATCTAAAGTTGAAAAAATTAGCATTCATACTAAATCACTTTCATGTAATAATTTAGACTCCTAGGTAATTTAGGCAGGTGTTTGAGGTATTTTCTTTGAAGAACTCTAAAATACATACATTCTGGTGTAGCAATAAAGCGTAGTCGAGCTTAGGTATATCGTTTTAAGTGTTATAACAAAGAAATCTAAAGTTGAAAAAATTAGCATTCATACTAAATCCACTTTCATGTAATAATTTGGACACCTAGGTAATTTAGGCAGGTTGTTGAGGTTCTTTTTTGAAGAGCTCTAACGCAGTAACACTCGGCTGCTTACGATTTTGGCGTAGTCGAGCTTAGGTATATCGTTTTAAGTTTTATAACAAAGAAATCTAAAGTTGAAAAAATTAGCATTCATACTAAATCACTTTCATGTAATAATTTGGACTCCTAGGTAATTTAGGCAGGTGTTTGAGGTATCTTCTTTGAAGAACTCTAAAATACTTACATTCTGGTGTAGCAATAAAGCGTAGTCGAGCTTAGGTATATCGTTTAAAAGTGTTATAACAAAGAAATCTAAAGTTGAAAAAATTAGCATTCATACTAAAACACTTTCATGTAATACATTTGAACTTCTAGGTTATTTAGGCAGGTGTTTGAGGTATCTTCTTTGAAGAACTCTAAAATACTTACATTCTGGTGTAGCAATAAAGCGTAGTCGAGCTTAAATATATCGTTTTAAGTGTTATAAAAAAGAAATCTAAAGTTGAAAAAATTAGCATTCATACTAAATCACTTTCATGTAATAATTTGGACTCCTAGGTAATTAAGGCAGGTGTTTGAGGTATCTTCTTTGAAGAACTCTAAAATACTTACATTCTGGTGTAGCAATAAAGCGTAGTCGAGTTTCATGTAATTATTTTTTTAAGTGTTTAAAAAAAAAAAATTTAAAAGTGAAAAAATTAGCATTCATACTAAAATCCAACTTTCAATGTATAATATTGACTCACAGGTAATTAAGGCAGGTTGTTTGAGGTATTCTTTTAAGAATTCTAAAATACTTACATTCTGGTGTAGCAAAAAGCGTAGTCGAGCTTAGGTATATCGTTTTAAGTGTTATAACAAAGAAATCTAAAGTTGAAAAAAATTCATACTAAATCACTTTCATGTAATAATTTGGACTCCTAGGTAAATTTAAGTAGGTGTTTGAGGTATCTTTCTTTAAGAAACTGTAAAATACTTACATTCTGGTGTAACAATAAAGCGTAGTCA
>JABUQX010001443.1:7500-10000 GCA_015478945.1 Trachelipus rathkii
TTCACCAGTGGAGAACATGTAAAATTGAGCATAGCGATTATATCTGTGGTCAGAGATTTGAATAAAGAAAGTTTGGGACTGTGTAGAAAGGCGTGTCGTGGAAACCCATCTCATTGGAGGAGGTGTTCAAGTGGAGAGTTCTGATGGAGAGTAGTGTTCGTTGTTATAGCTATGGTATAAAGAGGTTGAGGCAACAATTCGATGGGTGTAAAGAGACTGGAGAGAGTTAGGAAAAATAAAGAGTTAATATTTAATAATAAGAAAAGTACACTCTTACCGGAAATTATGTAAATGCGACAAAAAAAATGTCTACTAAGTAAAAAAATTAAAAAATTTGGTCAGCATGGCAAAATATTTTGATCATTCGACCGCAAAAGTTAATTTTTATGTTAAATTTAAATTATGTCATGGTATTTGGCAAAGTTGAAAAATAATTTACGCTCCATAGAATAAAATTTTTGATTCAGTGTCATAAGCCTAAAAAAATTTCGTACCGGGGACAAAATTTATTTTCCCTTCGTCAATAACAAATATTTTAACGTCTGTGGTTGGTAAAAATTTCGCTACCTATGGGTAAATTTTCTAAATTGACATGTGCAAAAAAATTTTCATCTAACCAGTCTGAGGATCCACAAGACGCCATCTTGAATTTAGCCGGCAATGAGTACGGAGTGCTTTTGTTTGCTAATTTTTTTTTAACTAAGTTTCTCTCATATAATCATATATAAATAAAAAAGAGTGTTGAATACATGTTGTAGTATATATTACGTGCAAGTGAAGTTATGTATATAGGCCCTATATTGAATAACAGACAATGCATAAGGAGAGAGAATATAAATATATGAGAGACAGGTGAGAAAAGACTATAAAGAGTATACAAGGAAAATATACATTCCACAATGTATTTACATTTTTCTTGTATTCTTAATTCTTTCCTCGATCTCACTCTCATTTCTCTTTTTTTTCCTTTAATATTTAGGTAATAGCAAAAGAAAAGGGAATAAATAAAATTGTGGAGGTAAAAATGGTATATAGGAAATATATAAATTTATTTAAAATTCGACAAAGAAAATTGGATTGTCATCAGAGTAATATTTTGTGTCAACGTCATTAACAAAAATTCCTTAATGTCACAGAAGAAAATTTTTATGTCACGCTGACGAAAAAAAGTTTATCCAAAAAGGACACCTCAATAGCAAATTGTTTTTGGCACTATGACATAATTTTCGTTAAGAGTGTACTAGACTCTACCTTTTCAAAGAGAACTGTGTTAGAGGAGCTACCCGGGATGCGTTAGACGTACTCCATACAGGAGCGAGCAACATCTCTATAAAGAAAAGTAACTGGGGTGGCGTGAAAATTTTTGAAAGCCCCTCAGGACACCCAACCTCTTAGAAGCTTGTTTAGAAAGAGAAATAATGTTATCCTTAAGAGAGAGAGAGAGAGAGAGAGAGAGAGAGAGAGAGAGAGAGAGAGAGAGAGAGAGAGAGAGAGAGAGAGAATGTGATTCTTCCAAGTAAAATCACGAGAAAAAGAAGCATTAAAATATTAAGGACAGAAGAAGGTTTGAGTTGTGTATTTTCGAAGAAGATATTATAGTCATGTGTAAGACTATGTCGAGTACAGTGATGGAGGAACGGAGTTTTGAGGCATTGAAAACAACCAAGTTCTCAATACCCCAATTAGAAATTTATTTGCTGTTAGGGGGGGGGGGACAATTTTCAAAATCAAAGGGAAGTAATTTTTTTTTTTTTTTTTTTTTTTTTAAAGTTCACACCTCACTGGCTTATAGACCTATTCTGGGAGGGGGAACTTCTCTAGGTAATTTCTACCTAGGATCCGGACTAGGGATCGAACCCAGGCCCTTGCCATGAGACTCTGTCGCTCTACCGATTGAGCCACGGTAAGGTGTGGATAGGTAATAAAGTAATAGAGAGAAGTGCTTTAATGAAGAGTATAAATAGAGTTGGGGATAGAACAGAACCTTGAGGAACACCACTATTTTTAGATTTCAAAGAATGAATGATGACCACCAATGTTACCAAAATGTTACCAAACTGTTACCAAAATGTTAACAAAATGTTAACAAAATGTTACCAAAATGTTACCAAACTGTTACCAAAATGTTACCAAACTGTTACCAAAATGTTACCAAACTGTTACCAAAATGTTACCAAACTGTTACCAAAATGTTACCAAACTGTTACCAAAATGTTACCAAACTGTTACCAAAATGTTACCAAACTGTTACCAAAATGTTACCAAACTGTTACCAAACTGTTACCAAACTGTTACCAAAATGTTACCAAAATGTTACAAAAATGTTACCAAACTTTCAACAAAATATTACCAAACTGTTATCAAAATGTTACCAAAATGTTACCAAAATATTACCACAATGTTACTAATATGTTACCAAAATGTTACCAAATATTCCTGACATGGTTGCATTCGAAAACTTCAGAAAGAAAGAAGGGTAAGGGATTCGGACGTTAGATTG
>JABUQX010001443.1:15000-20000 GCA_015478945.1 Trachelipus rathkii
ATTATTATTATTATTATTATTATTATTATTATTATTATTATATTATTATTCTGAATTATTTATTATTATTATTTTATTATTATTAATTATTTATTATTATTATATTATTCTTGTTTTATTATTATTATTATTAATTATTATTATTAATTATTATATTATTTTATTATTATTATTATTATTATTATTAAATTATTATTATTTTTATTATCATTATTATCTATTATTACTTATTTTTTTTTTTTTGTCTTCGTTCATTCTTTCTTCTTCTTCTTCTTCTTCTTCTTTCTTCTTCTTTTCTTCTTTCTTCTTCTTCTTCTTCTTCTTCTTCTTCTCTTCTTCATTCTTCTCTTCTTCTTCTTCTTTATTTATTATTATTATTATTATTATTATTATTATTATTATTATTATTATTATTATTATTATTATTATTATTATTATTATTATTATTATTATTATTATTATTATTATTATTATTATTATTATTATTATTATTATTTTCTCTAAAGTATTTTTTCCCTAAAATTAGAGGTTCTATTTTCTTACCGTATTTTAAATAACATGTAAATGAAATCACCTTTTCTTCAATCAGGTACAATACCAACGAAATCTGTTTTTTATTCTAATCACTGCTTTACTAATAAATTGTTCAATGACTCTAAATTCTTATTATCTAAACATACACACACTCCATACACACAATCACACACCCAAACACACTTGCTGATAACGTTAAATAAATCCTTGTTACCCACACCCACACTAGTCAAGAATTCTAAATCATTATTATCCCATACACACACACTCCATACATATATACAAACACACTCACACACCTACCCACAATCACACGCCCAAGTACACTAGTCTATAACTATAAATCCTTGTTTCCAAAATACACACTAATCAATAACTTTAAAACCTTTAACCCATACCCACAATTTCACACACCCACATCCACACACTCACACACACACACACCCAAACACACTAGTCAATAACTCTAAATCACGTAAATTACCTTCCAATTACCATTTCATTAAACTCAATTGTGTTACTATTAACAACTTGTAATTACTTTAAATATGTCATTCAAATTAAGCTAAGCTCGATATAAAAGGGTAATGGGAGCTCTTTATTGCAACGTTATACACATCAAAAATCTAGTTTCCAATTATTTACTTGCAATGATAATTACAACGTAATTGAAGTTCTAACAGTTCTAATGCAACAATTATATATATATATATATATATATATATATATATATTAGATATTATTATCATATATATATATTATATATATATATATATATATATATATATATTATATATATATATATATTATATATATATATATATATATTACTGGATATTAAGGTGCCTGCCTAGTTTCTTAAAAAATCATAGAATTCAAGGCGGAAGAGCAGGAAG
The DNA here is from genome assembly GCA_015478945.1 of Trachelipus rathkii. NCBI lineage: Eukaryota > Metazoa > Arthropoda > Malacostraca > Isopoda > Trachelipodidae > Trachelipus > Trachelipus rathkii. The sequence goes on from JABUQX010001443.1 coordinate 16,431, forward strand.
CTGGGGAAGGGGGGATACGGGGGAGAAGAAAAGCGTTGTCTACCCCGGCCCACGGGGATTCCTCCTGCAAGTCTTAAACCCCCAGTACCTGGTATCATAGCGTTTACCCATAGGGTATTTTTTTTATCATTTTAAAATTTCAATTAAACCTTTTTATGTGAAGCAAAAATACTACTTTTAGTAATTAGCTAAATTATCACTTGCAAACTCTGTATGTGAAATTTTATTGGTTAATTGAAACCACAAGAAGGCCTTTCGAAATACGCGAACTAAACTTTTTATTTATTTATTTCAATAATAATTTTTGCCTTTTTTATTTATTTTTACATTATATCGCGAAAGGGGGGGAGGAAAGAACATTTTCGTAGTCTCATAAAATTTTACCAGTATTTACCAATTTTATTCACACACACACACAACGACACACTTTACACACACACACACACACATTTCACACTACAATTCGACACGCATAATATTATTATATATATATAATAAATATATATATATATATAATATTATATATAATATATATATATATATATAAATACTGTATATATATATATTATATATATATATATATATATTATATTATATATATATATATATATATATAATATATATATATATATATATATATATAAATATATATATAATAATATAATTCTATATATATATAATATAGTATATATTATATATATATATATATATTATAGTATATATATAAACATATATATATATATATATATATATATATATATATATATATATATGAGGTTGCGTGTGTTCTGTTGCGTTAGACGTTTCGCAAGCTTTTGATAGAATCTGGCACAAAGCTTTTAATTCTATAGACATCGTTCACCTTCTGTTTTATCAATAGTTGCATTCCTCAAGTTTTTGTACTTTGTATTCCTCAGGTTTTTGTACTTTGTATTCCTCAGGTTTTGTACTTTGTACTCATCGGGTTTTTGTACTTTGTATTCCTCAGGTTTTTGTATTTTGTATTTCCCATGTTTTTGCACTTTGTATTCTTCAGGTTTTTGTACTTTGTATTCCTCAGGTTTTGTACTTTGTATTCCTCAGGTTTTTGTACTTTGTATTCCTCAGGTTTTGTACTTTGTATTCCTCAGGTTTTTGTACTTTGTATTCCTCTGGTTTTTGCACTTTGTATTCCTCAGGTTTTTGTACTTTATATTCCTCAGGTTTTGTACTTTGTATTCCTCGGGTTTTTGTACTTTGTATTCCTCAGGTTTTTGTACTTTGTATTCCTCAGGTTTTTGTACTTTGTATTCCTCAGGTTTTGAACTTTGTATTCCTAAGGTTTTTGTACTTTGTACTCCTCAGGTTTTTGCACTTTGTGTTCCTCGGGTTTTTGTACTTTGTATTCCTCAGGTTTTTGTACTTTGTATTCCTCAGGTTTTGTACTTTGTATTCCTCGGGTTTTTGTACTTTGTATTCCTCAGGTTTTTGTACTTTGTATTCCTCAGGTTTTGTACTTTGTGTTCCTCGGGTTTTTGTACTTTGTATTCCTCACGTTTTTGTACTTTTTATTCTTCAGGTTTTTGTACTTTTTATTCCTCAGGTTTTTGTACTTTTTATTCCTCAGGTTTTTGTACTTTGTATTCCTCAGGTTTTTGTACTTTGTATTCCTCAGGTTTTTGTACTTTGTATTCCTCAGGTTTTTGTACTTTGTATTCCTCAGGTTTTTGTACTTTGTATTCCTCAGGTTTTGTACTTTGTATTCCTCGGGTTTTTGTACTTTGTATTCCTCAGGTTTTTGTACTTTGTATTCCTCAGGTTTTTGTACTTTGTATTCCTCAGGTTTTGTACTTTGTATTCCTCGGGTTTTTGTACTTTGTATTCCTCAGGTTTTTGTACTTTGTATTCCTCAGGTTTTTGTACTTTGTATTCCTCAGGTTTTGTACTTTGTATTCCTCGGGTTTTTGTACTTTGTATTCCTCAGGTTTTTGTACTTTGTATTCCTCAGGTTTTGTACTTTGTATTCCTCGGGTTTTTGTACTTTGTATTCCTCAGGTTTTTGTACTTTGTATTCCTCAGGTTTTTGTACTTTGTATTCCTCAGGTTTTTGCACTTTGTGTTCCTCGGGTTTTTGTACTTTGTATTCCTCACGTTTTTGTACTTTTTATTCTTCAGGTTTTTGTACTTTTTATTCCTCAGGTTTTTGTACTTTTTATTCCTCAGGTTTTTGTACTTTGTATTCCTCAGGTTTTTGTATTTTGTATTTCCCATGTTTTTGCACTTTGTATTCTTCAGGTTTTTGTACTTTGTATTCCTCAGGTTTTGTACTTTGTATTCCTCAGGTTTTTGTACTTTGTATTCCTCTGGTTTTTGCACTTTGTATTCCTCAGGTTTTTGTACTTTATATTCCTCAGGTTTTGTACTTTGTATTCCTCGGGTTTTTGTACTTTGTATTCCTCAGGTTTTTGTACTTTGTATTCCTCAGGTTTTGAACTTTGTATTCCTAAGGTTTTTGTACTTTGTACTCCTCAGGTTTTTGCACTTTGTGTTCCTCGGGTTTTTGTACTTTGTATTCCTCACGTTTTTGTACTTTTTATTCTTCAGGTTTTTGTAACTTTGTAATTCCCTCAGGTTTGCTACTTTGGTATTCCTGGGTTTTTGTTACCTTTTGTATGCCTCTAGGTTTGTTGTACTTTGTATTCCTCAGGTTTTGAACTTTTGTATTCGCTAAGGTTTTTTTGTACTTGTACTCCTCAGGTTTTTTTGCACTGTTTGTGGTTCTCGGGTTTTTGTAACTTTGTATTCCTCACGTTTTTGTACTTTTTTAAATTCTTCAGGTTTTTGTACTTTTTTTATTCCTCAGGTTTTTTGTACTTTTTAATTTACCTCAGGTTTTTTGTACTTTATGTATTCTCCAGGTTTTTGTAACTTTTTATTCCTCACGTTTTTGTACTTTGCATTCCTCAGGTTTTTGTACTTTGTGCTCCTCAGGTTTTTTGTACTTTGTATTCCTCAGGTTTTTGTACTTTTTAATTCCTCAGGTTTTGTACTTTTGTATTCCTCAGGTTTTTGTACTTTGTATTCCTCATGCTTTTGTACTTTGTATTCCTCAGGTTTTTGTACTTTGTATTCCTCAGTTTTTCTACTTTTAATTATGACTTCCTATCTGTCAGTTCATTTTTTTTAAATAAAATTTCCCACCTCACTGGCTTATAGCCCTATTGTAGGTGGGGAGCTTTCTCTAGGTAATTGCTAGGTAGGATCCGGACAGTGGGGATTGAACCCGGGCCCTTGCCTTTAAGACTCTGTAGCTCGACCGACTGAGCCACGATAGCTGTTCATTACCTCTCCACATTTGAGCTGATGACTCTATAATTTAATTCCTCCTTTCACGTTTGGAAGGCGTCTGCGTAAAGTCAAATAGCAGAACAACTTTGTAAAGATCGACCTCTGATCTATCTCATATATTCTAAAACTTGGGGTCGAGAATGCAAGGTAGTTTTCAATTACTCAAAAATTCAGTTCCTTCATCTATCTACTCGACTTAATTTTCGGCATGACTAGGAGTTATAAGGCCTTTTTTGGGGGGGA
>JABUQX010001443.1:27500-46909 GCA_015478945.1 Trachelipus rathkii
ATTATTTTTAAAAATGAGATTCAAGTCTTTTAATATTTTTCATTAATATATATTATATATATATATATATATATATATATATATATATATATTTATATATTATATATAAATATATATTATAATATATATATATAATATATATATATATATATATATATAATATAGTATTATATATATATAATATAAAATATATTATTATAATATAGTATTATATATAAATATATATATATATATATATATATATATATATTTATATATAATATAATATAAATATATATATATATATATATATATAATATATATATATATATATATAATATATATATATATATAATATATATATATATATATATATATATATATATATATATATATATATATATATATATATATATATATATATTTATATATATATATAATATATATATATATATATATATATATATATTATATATATATATTATATATATATATATATATATATTGTATATATATATATATAATATATAATATATATAATTTTTTTATCTAGCTATCTTTTAATTTTCTTCACTGAATTAAATGTTTTACACTACTTACTACTACTACTACTACATACTACTACTACTACTTACTACACACTACTACTACTACTACTACACTATAAAATAAATAATAATTAATATAATATATAATAATAATAATATAATAATAATAATAATAATAATAATAATATAATAATAATATAATAATAATAATAATACTATATGCCGTGCGTGTCCAAGAGCGAGTTAAAATAGATATTTAGTTTTGGCAGTACAATAAGCAGTAATTACATAGCGTCCCTTGAATGTGTTTAAAATTTCACATCGTTTATGAGAAATTATATCATTTTTTTATATCTGAAAGAAAAAAAAAAAAAAAAAAACTGCGCAAAACCTTTTCGTCCTAACAACATAGCAGCCGCACATTCACCTTCCCATCTCCATGTCTGCGCAAACTCTTCTTTCTAACATAAATTATCTACCCAAACCCTTCTGTTAACCCATTGGTTTCTCAAACTCCCTTTCCTAACCCCATACCTGCTCAAGTTCTCATTCCCAACCCATACCTGCGCAAATTCTCATTCCCCAATTTTTCCACTCATATAGACCGGTCTTTCCGGGCTGGTGTGAATCAAATTTTTCAAACAAACTTATCTTCAGTTTATGTAATAAATCCCTCCTTTCCCCAAATTCCCTCGAACCACTCAATCGCCATGCCTTCTCCTACTCTGATGATCTATTCTCTTCCCTTCATCCTCTCTTCCTATCCCATCCATTCCTAATACTGAACTTTACTCTTCCTAATACTATACCCTCCACTCTAATCTCTAACTCCCACCCCTCATCCTGTTCCTCCTCCTCAAACACTAACACTTTACTCTTTTCCTGGATTTATCTTAAGACCCTTTTGTCCAACACTCTCCCAAACTCCTTCACTAATTAGCTACGCCCTTCTGAATTCTTCGCCACTAAGGCAGTATCATCCGCAAATATATCATGTTCCTTCCATATCACCCCTATCCATTCAATTCCATCCCCTCCCCTCCCTCATCATCCTCTGCAGTACACTGCTCCATAAATATCGAAACCTCGGTGACACAATTACCACACCATCCCTCGTTGCTCAACCTCTACTATCTCCCATCCTCTATTATATCTCTTATTACTCTCATCACCCATCCTATTAACTCATCACTAACACAATTTCTATTTACCTATATAAAATGAGCCCTATATAATTTACTAATTTATCATCTAACTTACCATAAGTTCCTCAGCACCCTCCATAATTCCCTATACTCTATACTATTTTATCACTCTTAATTCATATGCTTCTCAGATCTATAATAAACACCTCAATCATTTCCCTTTCCTTCTATACCTTTCTCCTAACAAGCATCTTCATATGAATGAATATAATCTATTTAGATTCCAACATCATATTACCTGCTTCCACCGATGCTAAATCCTCCTTGTATATATCCGCTACTAATTTACTCATCTTCGATTAAATACTACTCACACCCTCCTCAATTATAGATTCTCGTACCCATACTAACCTTTATCCCTACTAACACTACAATTAAGACAATCATACGTACTATATATCACCCATCCTCCATATACCAATCCCTCGTATCTCACATTTAGTCCATACCTATTTATAGTACGAGCGCATACAAGAGAGATCTCTCGGTATCACTTCGTACTGAGAACACTTATCTCCATCCTTTATACTCTCCCATAACCAAAGATTATTGAGTAATCTCTTATAAAATAAAACAAAGACAATAACCATACACCCACTCTAGCCAATCACCATCTGTACAGCTCAGTATCATACTTGCTTACAAAAACCAAATCACATAAGATGTAACTTCCTTTTTCCTTCGTTTTCTTTATGTTAATTTTTTGGCAAAAAATAATAACAAATTAATTCAAAAATCTCCATATAAAGTAATTACAAATACTCCCTTTCCTGCCCGTCCGCTTTCCCCCCTCCCATCACTACTCTCCTTGAAAATCCCCTCATCTCGTCGACAGGCAGCCGGTGCGTTTACGATGTTCTAAAAATCCATCTAGAAATACTCCACCCATGCTTTCTCACCCTACGTTTTCTTCACACCCTAGTAAGGCACCCTCCATTCTCCATCTCCCCGATCTCCCCATCCCTTAACTTTCTCCTCACACACTCCATTTCCTACATATTCGCTTCCTTTTTTAATTTACTTCTTTTCCCGTCGACAGTATTTACTCCCTGTTCAAAATTTTCTGGGGTCTACACTTTTAACACGCATTCAATTGCAGTTTCCTTGCCCCTGATCTACCACCGCCCTCTTGCTTTCCACATCTACATTCCTATATTCCCAGCTTTCCTTCTCCTATTCCCCAACCATTTCACATAGACCTCTTTTTTCCTTTTCACCAACTTTCACCTCTCACTCCACCATTCACTTCCTTCCCTTCTACTTGCTCCACCACCTTTTACTCACATATTCCTTTCGGCCTCTCAAAAATTGGGTCCTTTAAAATCTCTTACCACTCTTCTCACTCCTAATTTCCCGCGCCTCTCACTCCTCACCTAGTCCTCCATACCCTCCTAACTCCCGCATACACATATCTCTCTTAATTTTTCCACCCTTCTATGACTCATTCTACTTCTCCTTCTTTCTTTCTCTTGCTCTCATAATCTCGTTATTTCATCACCTCCTTAAACTATTGCAATTACGATGGATACTGCTTTGATCAAGATATACCAAGCCCGAAGACAACACACTAACCTGCCCCCTGAATACATTTACATCTAAACATAAATCTGCCCTCTATCCTTCATACTTGCCTTACCACTAATAATGCAACACTACGCCCCTCCCCGACCTTCCAGTTATCTCATCACTAATCTTTACCATGTATAACTATGATCTTTTCACTTTTTCCCTTGAACCAAGTATTCCAAACTATCATTCATTTCCTTATACAATCACCACACAATCTAACAACTCTTTTCTTTGCCATTCTATCATTCCCTTAACTCTTCTACCCCATAATGGACCTAATTCTTCTCTATCTCCCTCTCCCACCCTGCATTCAATTCTAATAGAACAAATTTTATCTATTTCCTCCCATCCGGAAACATTTCCCAACATCATCATCAACAATTTCACCCCGAAAATCTTTCTCTCTCTCCGTCCATCTCATCGCTCCATTTACTGGGCCATCGCGCATATAAAAAACCACATTTCCCCCCCCAAATTTCACTTTAACCCACTTATTCGAACTCACCTATTTGCAGACATTTTACCTCTCCCACAACTATCTCTTGAGATCACAAAATTTACTAACCACTTCCTTCTCTTTCCGCCTCACGACGTCGTGTCACGGTCCCCGGGAATCATTGAGCCTTATTATTTCTCTCAAAGTCCAAGCCTTCTTCCTTTCAGCTTTGTTTCTGTCAACCCAACATTCACCAACTCTTTTCCTTCGATAACATCAACTCCCACTTTTCTTCCTTTTCAGGATCCTCTTTATCCCACTACACATTCCATCTACAATACCCACTCCTAACTCATCTCTATTATTTCTAACCCTATTTCCTTACAACCCTTACTCTCTTTTATCCTGACCCTCTTATCACCACTCTACTTTCTACTATTCCCACACTTGATTTAAGCTGCACGTTTACCGGGATCCCACAAACTGAGGCACTTCCCAATACCTCAAGCTCCAAACCCAAACCCCGCTCAAACAACCACACCCTAGAAAAATACCCTAAATCTATATTCTATAACGAATTCATGTAAATTGAGTAGCCTAATATCCAATATCCGTATATTTACAAATAAAATACTTTTGCAGAGAATGACATATACTACTAGCGTAAAGACAATTTATACTTCTTTGTCATAGGAAGATGAAAAATCAAAATCAAAATCAAAATTTTACTCAAAAAATAATCAAAATCCAAAATCAAAATGGACCTTGATGTAAATTCCTTCTTGTCTTGAAGATACTCTCTTTAGAGTTCCTTTGCTTTGTTCTTACAACTTTATACTCTTGCTGATAATCTTCCTTGCTGATACACTTCAACTCTTCTTTAAGACACTCTTATTCTTCCACAGTAGTTTCACTGTTAGGCACAATCTAATAAGGAGGCTTTTTTCAAATCAACTCGACAAACTGCCTATAAAGCTGAAGAAAATTCCGAATTTATTTATTTATTTCTAGCATTTATAGAGGATAATTTCTCTTTTTAATATTTTTGAGCTTCACACTATCGTTAACGTTTATCTTTTGAGCTGTCTCAATTATTTTTTCCTTCTATACTCGTTGAGGTCATACAATATACAGAATTATATTTTTTTAATCCTTTTCATTCACTTTTAAGTTTGAAGATATTTAAGTATGATTAAATATCCTATATTTTTTAGTTATGTTTTTTTAACGGTGTTTTCGAACATCTTATTTATTTACATATTTATTTATTGAATTTTACTTGTGTAGCATGTCTCAAAAAATATCTCATCAACATGTATCATTTCATGAAACATATAAATGTCGTAATCTGAGCTCAACACATTTTTTTTCTTCTAAAGGTTTAATTATTATTCCCCATCAAGTAAAGGTTGCAACATAAGTCTACTATTATTGCTAAATAAAATCCTCATAAGAAGAAGTTTTTGGAATTTCGAAAAAATCCTTGTTCGTATAATATTATCAGAAATGTCTTTAATTGTGAAGTCAAAAAGAAAACTTGGTATTTGCAGGGGAGTTATTTATCCAGAACTTATCTTTTAAAATCTACCTGTTTATTTATTTACTGTCTGCGTCAGCAAGATTGACGATCATATATACTATTTTGTAGAAAAGAATTAACTATATATCCAAAGCAAACACGCAATTACCTTTAATACACTTGCGTGAGTAATTAATTTATTTCTATTTTTTCATTGTTTCTTTAGTTAGGTAGGTTGGGTGGGGTGGGTTGGTCCGCTTGGTAAATTGGTGGGTTGGGTGGGTTTTGGGTTCGGGTTTGGGGTTGGTTGGGTTGGGTTGGCTTGGGTTTGGGTTTGGTTGGTTGGGTTGGGTTTGGGTTAGATAGTTTAGTTAAGGTTAGAGTTAGCGTACGGTTTGTTCTGTGTCAGTTAGGTTAGGTTAGTTAGGTTATGTTTAATTTAGGTAGTTAGGTTAGGTTAGTTGATTGTTAGTTATCAGTTATCCATTATGTCAGATTTATCTGTATTTAATTTTTTTTTCGAGATTTTGGGTTGGGCTGCGAACTCTTGAAAAACCATATGTACGTAGGTCTCTGGTCCTGTCAACGATCCTCGGGAGAACCCGATTTAGAACTGTTCAATTAAACTCATTTTCTCAAAAATGAAAATACAACAAAGGCAGATTGGTCACAGGACCACAGTGGGTTTTTGTAGAGTGTTTGTAGGAGAGTAAACAGTATTTTTACTATGTGTGAAGCTTTCTGCGAAACAATAGAAACAAATACTTATCTATTTATGAATGCTATGTAAAAAATTAATACAGCCAGGAAGTTTTTTAGTAGTGATTTGCTGGGCTTCATATAACATTCAGACGAAACATCAAATTATATTTCCAAACATTTCTCAACTGTAAATCCAAGTCAAATTATTTTTGGTTGACTCTAGTCAAATCGGGGCACTTCCATACTCAATAACCATTGAGAACGTAATAAGGAGTAATTTAAATATACAAAATTAAAATACGTAAAGAAAATAAAATCAATTTATTTACATTCATATATGAGTGAATTTCTGTGACTTTTGAGGGATGATCAAACCCTGTATCTGAACAAAGAATAAAGAATGATAGTATGTATATAATATATAAATATACACTTTATATATATATTATATATATTTATATATATATATATAACTTATATATAATATATATATATATATTATATATTATATATTATAATATTTAATATAATTATATATATACAGATATATAATATAATATATATTATGCTATTTTGAACTTCTACTATTTCAGCTAAATATAATTTAACATGCAAATTTGATTTTTTAACCCTTATAGATACTACAATTTCAAACCCTTAATTATTAAAATTTTATCTTTTCGCGAGATCATGGAAGTATGGCGCTCGCGATTTAGACTCTGCCACTGTTTCTACAACTACGTTATTCTAGTCCTGAAATGTTGATTTTTCTCACAACACTCAGTATTTGAATTCTTTTAATTTCTAGTGCAAACCTATGAAATCCTTGAGATCCTGAATGGTCTTCCTTCAGTATACTAATACTTTACATATATATATTAGATATAATATAATTATATATATAGATATATATATATATATATAAATATATATATATTCTATAATTAATAATATATAATAATATATATATATATATATTAATAATATTATAATATATATACTAATTTTAATATATATATAACCGAATATTATTAATAGAAAATTATATATATATTAATATTATATATATTAATACACTGCGTAATAATATACATAATAAGTATATATATATATATATAATAATAATTCTATATATATATATACTTAATATATAATCTATATTACCATTAATATACTATTATATATATATATATATATATATAGTATATGAGTATTGCATTATATATAATTTTATATTTCATTATATTATATTACTATATCCTTTAATTCCACCAAATAATGTTCTATTTATAATTAGACTTTATTATGGATATGCCCAAAATATCAATATTATAAGTATATATAACTATCGGTTATACTATAAATAAATATCTACAAAATATATATATTATCCTAATATACTATATAATATAGTTAATATACCCGTTGATATATATTACTATATATATTACTATATATACTTTTGAATCACCCTATTTATATATATATATAGATATAAAATATTACTACCAGGGGGCTAAATGGTGAAGAGACTTTTCCACTATTCTTCTGAAAACATTCTTAGTCCAAAATCAATATATAGTAGTAGTAGTATATTTATTATAATTATACAATATAAATCATACTAATAATAAAAATATAATATATATATTATATTATAATATATATACGTGAATATATATAATACATAGACCATAATACTATGACTACTCGATATATGATTTTTGACTTAGAATTTTTAGAAAATATGTGGAGTCCTGTGCTAAACTTTTACCATATACCGGTATATTATATATATAGTATATATATATATATTCTATATCGCTATATATATACGTCACTATCATGTTACCTTATCCCCTTTACCCATATATAATAGTACTATTATATAATATATATATATCTATATAAATATATATATTATTATATATATATATATCTTATATATAATATATATAAGATATTACTCAACTGCCAGATTATATATAACAGACTGCCAGATATCCGGTATCCGGTTTAAACTTCCAGCCGGATATCCGTCTCATCCCATTCCCTAATATATATTAAATATATATGATATATATATTATATATATATATTATATATATATACATATACTATATTATATAATAATTATTATATATTATTATATAACCTATAATATATATATTATATATATATATTATATATAATAATATTATATATACTATAATATATATATCCAGTCAATTTTTCTACTATCATTTATTTTTATTTTTAGAAATTTGTCGGGAAGCTGGTGCGGTGCGGTCAAAAGGCTCGCACCACACAACGCAATGCACCACTAATTTTTCTCGTGCTCTGCACCAACACTTTTATTTTTTCTTCCGCATCGCATTGCACTGCACCAGGTCACTGAAATTTTGATGCACACCGCACAGCACCACACCAAAATGTGCACACTATGAACCGCACCGTACCGTACCGTACCGTACCGCACCCTGATGCGCTCGCCAACCCTAGTCTAAATGCCTCAATTTTAAATATTCTTTCTTGAATAATATCAAATACTTACATTTCGCCTGAGAGAAAGTGTATCAGTTCTGAACTAAAGAGAAGTAGCATGAAGCCAATACATATAATACTGATGATTGCTCCAGTTATGGTTGGCTGGGTAAGATCTTTAGGTATTTTTCGATATACATCAAACCTTTTAAATAATATATTATATATATATATTATATAAATATAATATATTATATATATTATATTATAATATACTTTATCATTAATATATATATCTATAATATATATTATATATATATATATATATATATATGGGAATAACTATGGGGGAATTGGTTTATTGGTTGCTGTGGGGAATATGCTGGTTTCTTGGTTGAAAGAGTGGTTGAGTGACTGAAAAGCTGATTGATGAAGAAAAAGATGCATTTAGAAGTGGTACAGGTGGTGTAATTCAAATTTTTACATTAAAGCAAATGAGGGAGAAAATGAGAGAAGAACAAATTGTATTTAGGTTTTATGAATTTGCAACAGGTATATGACAGGATTAATAGGGAACCTTTATGGCAGGTGTTAGTGATACACAGTGTTGGTGGTAGGCTTATGAATAGAATCAAAAATATGTATCATGATAGTGAAGCATGTGCAAGAATAAATGGAGTGGAGAGTGAATGTTTAAATATTAATACTGGAGTGAGACAGGGATGTATAATGTATGTCTTCGTGTTTATCTAATTTGTATACGGATGGGGTGATGAAAGAATTAAAGGTATAGGTGGAAGGAAAGGGTGTTAGACAGACTGATGGAGAATGAATGAGAGTGAAAGCAAGGGGAAAGTCTTCAGTGCAGTAGGGTTCTGCATGAGGGTATGCTGTTACTGGTGTTAATGAATATTAGTGGAAATAAGGTGTGGAAAAAAAGATGGGAAATCTTTAGGGGTGTGTTAGGTGTGAGAATTGATAAAATCAAGAATGTGTTTGGGAGCTGTGTGTTGTGAAGAAAGCTGTGAAAGAGGGAATAAATGTGTGTGTATTAAGATGGATTGGTCATATAGATAAGATGGGTAATAGTCGGTTGCTTAAACTGATGTATAGTGGCGAGTGTGCAGGAATCAACAAGCTTGCAGACTGAAGCAAAATGAGGTAGTAAAGGAGTGTCTGAAGGAAAAGAATGAGAGTTTGGCAGAGGCAAGAAAAATAGTGCATAATAGGAATGAATTAAAGGGTTTTGTGCAGGGTTGGCCAAAAAGTTTATTAAAAAAAAAAAAAATTACTTTTTCAGGGGAAAAAAATGAAAAAACCTGGGCAAAACTGGGAAAATCAGGCAAAATCTCTCTCTCTGCTATTAATATATATTATTTATATAATAATATAATATATATATATATTATATAATATAATATATATATTAATAATATTATATATTTCTAAATATATATATATATATATATATAATTAATAATATATATATATATATTAGGGATATTTATAATATATATATATTGTATTCTCTTCTTTCAGGAGATATATATATATGAGAGTATATATATATAATATATATATATAATATATAATATATATAATTATATATATATATATAGTACCTATATATATTGCAGCTTTCTATATCTTTCTATATATTACAGGTCTTTCTTTTTCGAGACTTCATGATAACACCTACATGGGAAGCATTCGGAATTCGAAGAAGAGATTCTTGACGATTTACCCTAGAGGACTTTCCCGTAAGAGATATCTAACACCAAGAAATAAGGAAATGCCAAAGACTAGAGTGATAATGATATTTCGGACTTCGTTAATAAACTTTAATCTATTACGTCATATATGCCTTTTAAATAAAGAAATGTAGTCATGTATTTTTTATCTATTTAATTCATAGAAAAAATTTCGGAAAGTCTTCTTAAAATTACAATAATTACTATGATCAATAGCTTGAGTAAATTTAGTGAAAGTTTCATCATAAAATATATTGTGAGTCATAACAATATAAAAGGATTGAGTGGGAGAGATGTAAGTAAGGTCGGTTGTGTTTTTACCTGAATGACAGCCGGATGAGATATTACTATACTTCAGTAATATAAAATTAGATTATTGGAATTCTTCACTTTGCTTTGATTCTTTCCAACAAGAACAATAAAATATTTCCAATCTTTCACATAAAAGAAATGCAAGACTTGATAATCTAACTTTGTAGAAACGAGATAATAAATGAATGTCTTCACGACATTAACAAACACGAGATATTATGCTAATATTTTACAAAGCATAAATATGGTTTGGCTGTATGGTAAATAACCACAACACTTCATAGATTAACAGAATAACCACAAAAACATAGGCTGAGTGCAATATTCCCACCCGCTAGAGCTGCACAAAACACGACCTACTCTCACAACACTCAGAAAGGATCCCCGTACTCTGCCTACGGTATTATACTCTTCATATGCGACGCGAGCACTTACTCTTACACACTACTTATACATGGACGTTTGTTTTATTTATTCTGAAAGATGAGATATATAAATAAATAATATATTATATATATATATATAATTATTTATTTATATAATATATAATTAATATATACTATATATAATATCATATATATATTAATCGGGAAAGAAGGCTCCCCCTTCAGACAATTATTTACACTTGTAAATACTGCTTACATTTCTGAACAGATATGTTTTACATAAAACCAACTACTTCCGTAATTACTCATTAACAAAATCTATAATAACAATAAATAAAACAAAAAAAATCTTTTCAATTCTTCTCAAGATCTTCGTTCGTTATCTTCTCAGCAATTTCAGGACAGGAAATAATATCGTTTTTAAGATGATTTAATCAAATAAATCTTCAAATATAACACATACGCACTCACATTGTTCTATCAAACATCACATGACAAATGCAGTCTCGTGAACAAGAAAACCTGAGAACATTCTTGAGAACGAACGATTGTAGGAAATGAGAACAGAAGCTTGGACTTGAATTCGTCTTGAGAATAGGAGTACTATGAGTTTTAGACTACTTTATTCTCGATACGTACCATCTAGGAGCTTTGGATACGGGACCCTGAAAATGTTGATGGGGAACGTAATTACCAATCAGAATGCATTCAGAATCGAACTAGACTATAAAACTTGCATTATTACTGCTCTCATTTTGACTCGAAACCAGAAAAACGAGATTTTGGACACCATGACAAAATGAGATATCCTGCGCGGCTATCATAAACACCTTGGTGAGAATTAGAATTAGAAAATGACCTTATCGGATCATGAAAAGATGAGTTTGAATACCTGCGACTCTCATGCGATTGCTGAACAGACGGCATTCTATTTACATTCTTTGAAGATTTATGAGGGAACATAACAACTTCAGACTCGTCATCATCTGAATGTATGTTGTCAGATTGATCATTTACAACATTTTTCTCGACATCGAAATGTACTTGTTTCGGATTACTATCTTTAATAGATGAGAGATTTGGATTTGAACAATGATTTTGATCTAAAATCGGCTCTGGCACGATTTTAAAATTATCGCTATGGACTGCGATTTCACGAGATGTCTGGAGACATTGAAGTATAAATCTGTTTCTCCCTAGAACACCAACTCTAAAAGGTCCCTTCCAACGGCGGAACAACTTTTTACATACCCCGCGGTTTAAATCAAGAATAAATACCAGAACTAACTACCGACTGCGACTCTTTCCATTCTTCAGCTTTCTTTATGCTGCTTTTCTACAACTTTCTGTTTCCTACTTCTAAATTTCTTCGCTATATCTTCAACGAATTAAATAAGTTCTAATAACTATAGTTGTTAATCCCATTCATGAGTGGACAATAATTTTTAAACTCTGGAATTTGAAAACGGAGTGACGTAGATTACCTCACATCATAAGGTAAACCTTTGAAATACCCGAAAAGAATGAATAGGTGGAATCATCCTAATATGTTTTCATTATAATAAAGAATTATACACAATTGAGCGTAAAGGAAGAAAATTAGACACATCATTACACTTTGTATATTACGTAATGAGTAATAGTTTTCAATCTGCAAGTTTGCGCGCTCTATCAAAGAATTACTAATAGGTGAACGAACGGTTATCTCCACCTTCTTAATCTTCCAAAGCTTGCATAACTGTTTAAAGAACGACGAAACAAATTCACCCCCCCGATCACTGAGTAGCACATTTGGTGTTGTATGTCTCACATGACCCTATGAAGTCAAAGCATTAGGCGATATGATGCCCATTACTAGACCGAATCGGAAGTAAGTGAGAGAAAGATTTTATATGAGGGTTAAAACAAGAAATATATTTACAATTACCTTTCGCTTGACATGGAGGTAAAGGTCCGATAATGTCAGTATGAACCCTACAAGAAAGTTGATCATGGAACGGGGATACTTGCCAAATGGGACAGCTCTCCTCACGGTACAGACTTCACCCTAAACGAGATGGCCGTATTTTCTGAATTATAAACTCTACTTTGACATGCTTTGAAAGATGTTACCGTTCTCGATACCTTTTTCTCGTCTCCACGTACCAGAATGGCCAGCCCCCTAACTGGAATGACTTATAAGACTAAGCATCGGTATATACAAGAGGAAATCGGAACTTTCTATGAGATTTGCATTCTTGTTAGCATCAATATAGAAATATCGTGGAAGAACATGTGGAAAATTATACTTTGGCCATTTGTTTTAATGGAATCAATGATTGGGAGAAAGTCTTGAACACTTTCTTTGCTCCGTTTTTATCACATCGGATGTGAGATTGAAAAACTTCTTTGTAAGACCTAGAATAATCGATACTGGAAATTGAATAAATTGGAGCGAGAGAGGTGGGAAAACGAGACAAATAATAATCCGGGCAGATATTCTTTTTCCCTTCAATATAAAGATTTCAGGATTGACATTGAATTACTTTGATGGTCATACTAAGCCATTAATTATAGTCTTATCTATAACCTAGCAAGCTAGCAGGTATGAACTAGATCTGTATAAATACGAATTTTATAACCGAAAAAACTATGTTTCTAAACTTAGCTAAAGACCAAGTGATAGCAAAGTGCTTCCTTTTCAGGAGGAAAATTCTTCCTGCCTTTACTCAATGTACGTGAAAGCAAAGTAAAACAGGACGGTCACTTGCCTGATATCCTTCTGTGCACCACAAAAGACACCTACTACGTTACTGGCATCTGTTGAAATAATAATCCTTGTTAAAATCCGGAAATTGAAGCCATGGTTCGATGATTAATACTTTAACGGTAATCAAAGCTATCCGTGACTTCATGAGACCCAAGACGAATTAGCGTTACTTTTTGAACAAGGAAGGACAGTTGTAGCAATTGGTTGAGACAAAGGCACAAAGATTACTGGGAAAAAAGACACGAAATCCTATGAAGGAACGATCAGAAGGAAATCGTGAAACCGCATAACGACTAGGCTTGCAGCTTAACAGAATCAGCCATGAACTTTCCTTTGGAATGACCATTCACTCTAAGGACTAACGACGTTAAAGAAATTTGCCTTTCTCCCAACTTCAACTTCTAAAATTCGCTTTCTTTAACGCGGCAAAAACTAAACTGAAGACTTCCTGATAACTGAGCATACTATAATCTTTCGATACACATTAAGTCATCCAGAATCAATTATAGCATGATCCCTAATAGCATGAGAAGAGCGGTTTCCCTGGATTTCCCAAAAGTTCTAGGACAGCGCCGTTCGCACTCCCATCGGAAGGACTTTAGGCTGATAATGTCCTCGGTGCGAAGAAAATGCGAGGTAGGGTCTACTCTCTGAGAGACGGCAATGTTAAGTGCTCCCGTAAGTAGTCGACGAACACTGTACCCCATTGAAACACACCTAATTTAGACAATGTATCTGAATCCTCGGGATTGGAAATTGAATGGGGACTATATATTTATTTAATAGTCCAAAACGATTCTGGGCTTCGCAGAATCCTTTTTGGGGATTACTAGAGAGGACTCTCGAATGGGGGAGAATCATGGCTCGATGTACCCCTTTAAAATGCTGTCATCAATCCTTTGTTAATGTCAGCTGGAGCAATTTAGCGGGAGATTATAGCTTGAGTGTAAAAATATTTGGGTAGTCAGTGCACAATTTTTATTTGAAAATTCACCTAAACGACAACATTCGACTTATCATCCCCTAAAGCAATAACTTCTTTATGGGCTAAAAGAAAATCTAAGATCTGCTCCAATTGAGCACTATCTTGCAACACCAATAAATCAGATTCTTTCTTCGATTTAGAAAGCAAAATTTCCTTGTAAACATCGCGAAGTTGATCATCGGATAGACCCTGCGACGTTCTATTTTATTTATAATAGAATAAGAACTCTACGAAAAGAGAGAGGATTAGCAATACGAAACAACTGTATTCTTTATCATTGTGGATAGCGAAGGACTCGCATGTTTACACCATTAATACCAACATAGTACCATCCTACTTAACGTACAAGACATTTGCAAAAAAGAACATTGATATTTGAATCTCTCAACTTACAAGAGGAATATCATTAGAGGCGGCGAAGTTCCAGCCTGAGAACGAATATTACAGCAGAGATGGCGCTAGAATAAGGCTTCGACTTAACGGTGTCCGGCAAAAAACAACTCATAACATTGGTCGTTATAAATAGATAATTCATGAACAAAAGACTCCATCTTCAAAATTAAGATGACTTAAATAAACGGAGAACGATACAAAATGACATTGACTCATCAAAAGTGGCATGCGTTTGTCGTACGCGAGGTTCATCGATACTAGTTTTTGTGAACATATTCAAAGCGCTACATAAACAACCACAAAGGAATGTGTGCCCGCAATAATGTTCATCATATTAAAATCACTCATTTTAAAATCGAAGACTACGCGGTAAAGAACCTAAAAATACCGTAACCAAGCAACATATTTCCACTAAGGAACAATGATCTCCAATCTAACAATTGCTAATGGTACCATTAACCAGACCGCTGTTTAACAACATTGAGATTTGACTCGCGTTCCAGATTTTGACACGTTTTCCAGAATAGATTTTAAACTATGTTTGTTTTTCTCTACATTTGAAGATTAACTTCTTTAAACTCTCGAATCCTTCCACCATCTCAGACAGCGAGACCCCACCCAAATCGATATAACACGTTATCCATAAATGAACTCAATTCGACCGTTAAACGATCTGAACAAAAGCTTTCCCTATAAGAGGATTGTCTTCAACACTATTTACATCAGTGAAACACGGATTTGAATTAACTATATTGACTATATTAGCCTCTAAATTGGACATCCATTGCGAGACTGAGAATGCGTGGTCCCATTAAAAAAAATGACTCTAGACAAGAAATAACAAATTACTAGAAAAAACGATGCGGATTAGCAGATTTGCACGCGTTTCGGGAAAATCGTGCGCAAAATAGGTTAACTTGGGTATCCGTGTCAAAAGAATTTCCATCAAATTATATTAAAAAACTTGCATTTGGCATACAACGTCGCAACAGACCACATGGAACTCTAGGAAAATTCTTCTCAGAAAAATGATACGAATGCGGTGATTCATTTTCTTACTATTTCTATTTCGTTGTTCTGTACCCATCTTAAGAGCGGAGTTTCATCGTTATTACCAATCGCATATAACGTCCCCTTATTTACATATTGACACCCTTGAGAATGAATTCTGGTCATATTTGACCCTGATTTCCCATATATATGACTTCTGGAATAGTTTTGAACATGGTCAAAACGTGAATTTAACCCTCCTTGAACAGTCGACCTTTTACCAAAACCTTGCCTTGCTTGGAGTAAACTACTGGATGTTTTTGAGATAATATTATGGCAGATTATTCTTAGGAATCAATTTGAATCGATTTTAATGATTTTATAACCCTGAAACGACGTAAACCTTCCTCTGAAAGAGGTTGCCAAACTGTGCCCCGACATTTAGCTTCCGAACCCCTAGAATGACTTTTGAAACACAGACTACAGAAAGGTCGAAAGATACAAGCGGCAGTGCCGTGTCCATTATTCTCACATCGACGGCAGAACAATGGTTTCCTTACATTAGAACTCCTAGCAACAGAATTATTCACATTGGAAGAACGATCACGATAAACTTTGGAACATTTTTAACATAATAGGACTTGATGAATGGAGGGATGAAGGAAGATTTCTTCCTCTCGTTTGCGTAGCATACCCGACTTAGATTGAAAGAATTCGATGTCTGTTAGAGAAGAAACTACCTACCATTATTTATAGACACTGTCTTTGTAAATACGTTTGTACTGTTGAGGTCTTGTTTTATCTCCTGCAATCCTTCATGTTAATTTTTGGAAATTGAGCTTACATCGAATAATCAAATTAGAAATAGAGTAGAACGACGCTGTCGCCTAAAACTTATATCATGTAATGACAGCAGAAGATGAATATTGTAATGACCTTGAGCTATGCTGTTAAGAACTCGGTAACGGAATGATTAGGTACCATTTTGTACCCTCTACAATCACTGAACGTTTCGAAACACGTGGATATAAGAACACAGAGAGATGAGAACTCAGGTACTATAAATTTTTAAACGACTCCCGAGGAAACATGCCCCTTAATTCCGCGCGTACTTGCCACCGCGGTTAAGCAACATTTACCCCTCTTCGAGAGACAAACCTTATAAAGGCTCAATTTTTTAACAACTATATCGCTGAATCCTTCATCACGCGCAAATAAGGCGTCAACTAGAATAAACCTCCTCTACCTGATAATTCAGTTCACACCAATTATTATTTAACAACCTATCAGCCCAGGAATATCGGACTGAATGCTTACAAGCCTGTCATGTTAAGAACTGACGTTGCATGGTCTCGATTAACATAAGAATCAGCCGAAGTAATATTTTGTGCTACATTTTCGTCAGCATATTACTATAATCATTAACAATATTATCAGCGTTAGAATTATCAGAAAGTTGTCAAAGATTGGAAAACGTCGTCGTGGACATGCAACAAATATTAAGAAAGAAAATCGGAAATGGACAACACAGTAGAAACTATAAACGAATAATGAAGATATAAAATACTTTGACAACGCCAAAACTACTAAAACTGCACCTCTTCTCAGTGAACTATTCGATATACCTGTACGTGATATCCAATTTGCATACAAGAAGAAAATATAAAGAGAAGGACATTTTGCCTCCTTTGTAACAATCATACCATAAAAAAATAATAATAATAAAAAAATAATATAATATAACCTCTGTCCTTCTACCCTGCACAGATCCTCCCTTGCGAATTTCTGAACTTCTTGAATGCTTTCCAATAAACGAAAGATCGAAAAGATGGAAATTTTTCTGTTCTCCACAAAACGGTTTTCAAAAAAACACAATAACGAAACTTAATCAATAGGTTTTACAAATTTTATGTTTAATTAACTCTCGAATTTTTTGTTCACTATATATAGAGGTTCCATCTATATGAATTAAATTTTTATAATGAATTAATGAATACTAAGCTTGATCATGCTATCTTCCTTTTGGATGGGAGAAGCATTTATAGCGCTGATCTCGATTCACCTCGCCGTAGCACACTTCACACATACAATCCTTCGACAGGTGGAGAATTCCTGAGTTATGTAACCAAATAATCTCGGACAAATCATATTTTTCCTCTTTATAAAATATTATCTTGAAAATTAACATTCAATTAATTGCAAGTTTTTTTATTTGCTGTTTTGGAGACAATCAGCAAGTGATTCTCGTCAATACACTATTTCCCCGAAAAATAAATTCACACATTCGTGAAGCCTAAACAATTACTCGCAAAATTCCGAGCTTCTTAGAATAATTGACTTTAACCTATCCAAGCAGATAGTGATATATATATATAAAATTATATATATTATATATCTTTTAAGATATTTATAATTAATAGCTGTATAAAATACATCTATTATCTATTCTAACACGTATCCATCTATCAATTCATATATGATATTCAAAATATTATATGATATTATTTATATATATAATTTCTGATGTAGACTTTAAATATTTTTCATATTATATAATATATATATATATAATATACTATATATAATATATATACAATATAGTATATATATATATATATATCTATATATATATATAATATATATTATTATCTAATATATATATATATTATATATTATATAAATATATAGATTGATATGATAAAGCAATTTTATTTGCTATGCTTGATATGTAAAATGATTACAAATAATTAAGAAGAAAAAAAAATACAACAATGTAAATAAATAAGCAATTTACCGTTATTAAAAATTAGCTTAAGAGTGGTAGTGAATCCAGAAATAACCAGATTCCTGACAGGCAATGAGGAGAAATCGCTAGCCTCAAAACGGTCTCTTTTATAATACTAAATGAGTGAAACAAATATTTTAATGAAATATTTACCAAATGCATAAAATCGCAAATTCTCTTATATACACTCACACGCTGGGTTCATATATTCAACCAGAAATGGCCTTAATAGTATTTAAATACTGAAACGGAAATGTATTTGAACATTTAATTCCCTGTATTTGTGTTTTCCCAACACTAGTACCCATTACCTAAATAAGATAAGTTGTTCATTATTGTTATAGACTTTGCCATCGTATCCATTATTGTCATTTGATCATATCATTGTTTGTATAAACGCTGTTATCAAATACTACATTATTGATTAATACAAAAAAAATAATTAGATAATTTTCACAGACCTCTAGATACACAGTATACCTTATAATCTTGATACCAACTATTATTAAATCCTCTAATGTGTCAACAATGGATATCCTCCTTTATCATGAAGGCGAAATGGATGTCGTGAACTGAATACTTCTCAATGGAGAACGACGAATATTCTTGAAGAAAA